>VZSV01000004.1:9767812-9812173 GCA_013398735.1 Nothocercus julius
AATGAAATGAAATGAAATGAAATGAAATGAAATGAAATGAAATGAAATGAAATGAAATGAAAGATTCCCAAAGGCAAGTCAGTAAAACATAGTGACCTGTAGCAATTACACCATAGCAGTGGCCAAAGACAACAGTGCTCTGGTTAGAGAAGTGAAAAATGTTACATGTTTCGCTGTTGCTTCAGTTGTCCAAGCTCCTGGGGTGCTGTTACGGGTGTGAGCTTCGGAAGGGTTGTCTGGCTTCCCGTGGGTCTTCTCTCCTGACTTGCATTTCCCGTACCTCTGCCAGTCCTCTTTCCAACCAGCATGAAAGTTGCTACTCCAAGAGGCTGGAAATTTCCTTTGCAGGTATTCGCAGAAGTTACTGATATTGCTTGCTATCGGCTCCAAGAGAATTCAACCTAGAGCCCATTGGAAGATTATGAATATTGTGTCTGTGGAGAGCCGGATAAAGCACTCAGCACAGAACAGGGATACAGGACTTCTGGATTTAAGGATGGAAATTGTCCTTTTTCCTTGCATTTCAGGCTTCATCAGGAGAAGCGAGCTGTAGGACAGAAGACAGTGGGAAGCCATGGATCAGCAAAAAGATCTGATGCCACTGCACTCCTGCGCTCCTCATCGCCACAGAGGAAACCATCTGCCTTCACTCTTAGCTGGAAACACTAACTGGGCTGCTGCAAAACATGCAGGTACATTTTTTTTTGATTAGGAACTGAACAGAAGTTTACTGGTGATCTCAAATGCCAAAACAGACACCCAACTCTCCAGCTCCAACAGTGTGAGAGAGCGCTCGCTCCCTGACTGGTACACCACAGGAAGGTCCTTGCGCTTCCCTCCAACGTGCATTTTATGCCGACTGCATACAAAACCAGGTTCCTGTCTTTTCTCTGGGCAGAGGCCAATTTCAGTTTCTTGAGCTTAAAGCAGTAGTGCTTACGAGTTCTGGTGAAGACAGCCCCGGTCAGCTGTGTGTCTGCTTCCCAATACTGCCACTGGAGAGATGGTAAACGGTAAGACCTAAAAGGTCCTAAAGTACGGCCTTACGATCCCCGGGACCTTCTGTCTCCTGAGCATTGGTATTGACCCATTCAGGTGAGCAAGAGGGCTACATCGTCTTCCAGAAACATGCCTTAATAGTTCATGGCTGTGGGTACACATGTGTCATGCTGGGGCGTGATGTTACCTGCTGGGACACCTCACAGGATGAAGGAACCAAATCTAAGGTGATCTGGATACCTGGAGTTTGTAGGATCTGTATTCTGATCTATACTATCTATAAGTCTACAAACAGAGGGAAGAGGACACAAAAGAGGATAGCACGAAAGTCTGAGCACACACAATATTCAGGAGCTGAAAGGTGTTCACATTTCGTTAGATACCTCAGAAATATAAAGAAGCAAGTCATAGAAAATAAAGACAGCATTTCAGGCTATGGAGGAAAATGCTTGAACTAAGCAGGAGGAACTAAAAAGCACTTCAAGGGTGTACACGTATCCGTTCATCCTTGATGAGAGTATTCTCTCCATCAAGGAAAATTTTAATAACGAGAAAATAAATCTTCTATAGTATTTCATGTTTTTTTGTGAATTGTTTTCCATTAGGAACCATGTAATTTGCCTCACCTGGGGTCAGATTAAGGACTGCAGACCTGTGGGTTGAAGACCAGCAGCAATAGGGAGTTTAGCTATAAGAAGCCAAATGATAACGATAGTGCGCTGAGCTGCTGGATGCCAGAGCTAATAGGTGAGCACTGCAGACTGGGCAGATGCACAGAGAAAAGAAAGTCAAAAGGAAACAGCACATATCCACCTAAGGGTTTGGATAAGAGAGTTCATAGCAGTGGGGATTCTGTTAATTGGGTGTTGGGAGCGCTGTTGAGCTTTAATCTTTTCCTGATCATATAGATTTCTTCTCTTGCTTTTCTGTATCACACGCGCTATAATCCGAACTTTGTGTGTCATGTAACAGATTCTTCATAAAATGGAATACCATTGTATTTGTTCTGCTCAGAGTTAGTGGTTTTCATTTTAACTCTCTGACTACCATGATAAACAACCATAAAATTTCACACCCCCACTTCACACAGAGCATGCCTTTGCCTGCCAAAGCAACAGTAGCCCAAGGGTTAATTATTTTTACGTACAAACCATATGTGTGTACTGAAATTTATCCTAGGTCTGTGATTCACTTGGTGAGCTAATAAGGATAGAAAGACTCTTGAATTCTAGCAGTTGAGCCTTGTTTAGGGCTTGCATTTTTCACTGGTGAATCTTTATATTAAAATGTATTTTACGTTGCTTCTGAGTAACTAGCAGGGCATCCCTGGAAGAAATATGCAAGCCAGATGTTTTATTTTTTAAATAACTTGTCTGGTCTTGAAATACTTATCTGGGCAAAACTTACTGATATTCATGTGAAGGCAAATTGCCTAAATATGGTTTGCAGCATTAGAGTCATTCTAGCAAGGGAATATATTTACTGAGAGCCAAAAAACTTATTTTCTTTCTTCAATTAATTTTGCACCATAATCAACTGAATACAACCCATATTTCTGACATTAACTTTATCAGCTGACACTGTCCGTAGTTACTTCTGGTTAGATCAATCCCACTGTCCCTAAAATAATTGGAGTGAGCGGATGATGAAGTTTAGCTTTTTGGAAACACCTTGCTTGTTGCCACAGGGAAAGGTTCCCCCTTGCCAGTTCTCCTAGGTGCTCCCACGCGAATGTCACCTAATGTGTAGCTCTGCATGTCAGAAACCTCATCTTCCTCATGTGTGTCAGGGGAAGGAAGGGGCCATGGGAGCGCGTTGGGTCGGCCTCCCTTCCTGTGCAGAAACTCTTCGCGTTTGCCCAAGACAGGATTTCACACTGTTCTCAAGCAGTTGTGGATGTGAAAAATGTGAAAGCCAGGGCCTTGTTTCAGTTCTGGCAGCAGCTTTTAGAACTGGCATAGCTTTAGTACATTCAATGCAAACTTGAAAAAAAAAATGTGTCTTAAAGTGCCAGAAAGTCTCTGGAAATTTGCTTTGAGCTTTGGTAGATTTTAAAGAGAATCATCACACCTGGCAAGGGCCACCTTTGCCTAATGGGCTGTTAGTGAGATTTAGCACGTCAAAATTGTTCATCTTCCTTGTCCTCATAAAAAAATCCACCCCACCTCTGGCCCACTTACCCCTTAATGTGGGGTAAAAGTGAAGAGGTTCCCAACAACTCTGTCCCACTGCAAATCCTATCCGTGTCATGTGGGTTAGCTGCAAGGTACACACATACTGGTCCCATTTATCCAGGAATCTTCATGCCTGGACGACTGACTGGATGTTATAATACACACGCAGCGGCTGTGGCCCCAGGAGAGCAGGAGAAACAAGAAATGAGAGCTTTAATTATCTGTCAGCAAAGGACATCTAACTCTTCCCAGCTGCACTGCACTGCTTTTCTTAGCTCCAGTCATCTTGGAAGAGGAAGCCATGGGAGCAATAGAGCTTCATTTAAAAAAGGGACACCCCCTGTTTCACTCTTGGCTCACCAATCTCCTGGGAGATACATCCTTCACAGCACCCTGCCGCGGCCCCAGCCACCCACAGTTTCCCTGGAGAAATGTGCCTGCAGGTTGGAGGGCTCCAGAGTGCCCCGTGATCCCCCGTGTTCAGCACTGTCACCTCCAGAGAAACAGAACCACCAGCCATTACCTTGGGCTCAGGCTGGAGGGAGATAAAAGCACAGAACTGCGAGCATTTACAACATCCACATCAGATAATGTCCCTGCAAACAGAGGGAAGGATAAAATCCCATGATATTGTCCCATGATATCCCAGGCGCAAATCCAGAAAGTGCCTGTCCCTCTTGGCGCCCACCTGGCGGACTGTCAGTGCCCACCTGCTCTGTGGGTCTTGGGTAGCATTTACACAAAGCAGCTCAGGCTGGATAAACTCACCTATTCCCTCCTTGGGCACTCACCACAGTGCAGATCTGCACCCTGCTGCTACCCTCCTCCACCCATCCCACCCTTCTTTGAAGGTTATTTCACAGCAAGCTTATTCCAAACGCAGCAGACACCTTCTCCTCCTAGAGAAAAGGCCCGTCCCTTGTTCCTCGAAAATTTGGGGTGATTGCCCCCACTTGGTGGGAGAGAAAGTTGAGTTATAGGGCTTTGGGGTCAGAAAAAAAGGCCCCTGGCCCATGTTATTTGCCAGAGTAGATGTAGTCTAGGATTTAGGATTCTCAAGGAAAAAAAAAAAAAAAAAAAAAAAGCAGAATACATGTAAATGTTAAATATCACAGTGAAGGCTCCCAGGGTCTCTGTGCACAGCCCTGATAACCTGACACGGGCCCAAAGCATATTTTTGCCTGGAGTCATTATTAAACTATATTCCCTCAGCCAAAATATAGCTTTATGAAATCAGGGAGTTTATGAAACCGTCTCTGCACTTATCTGCATCTTCTTTAATTTAAGTACAGGCATTTTTCTTAAAATTCCTAAGGCAGAGCCAAACTTATATCTTTTGGCTATGAGATCCCCATGTAGATGCTATTTTCTGTTGGTCTGGAGAAAGGGATTCTTTCAAGAACACCACATACATGCATCCCTTCAATATGAATAGGAACATGTTCTAACTGCTTTTCACAATAGCTTCAACAGTGCAAAAATATTTGAAACAGTTAAAAGGAAACTCTACTCCTACTTCCCCTCTTGTTATTCTGACTTCTTCATCACTGATTTTGTTTAAGCTCCAGTTACTAATAGAGCATTTAAATATACATATACTCTTTCAAAGCCAAACATATTTAAAAGGCTCAGAAGGGTTTCTGTTTCCTTGTTACCTGTTGCCGGTGAAGAAGTTGACTTCAGAAATTGGGGCACCCACTATTCACAAAGTGCTGTCAATCTGTAGACAGAATTTGGAAAAAAAAAAATGAATTTTTCATCTTTGTGATTTTCAATTACGGTAATTTTAAGTATGACATTTTGCTAGAGTTACCAGATTTTTTTCCAGATAGGAAATAGATTTTCAGAATCAATAGTGTCTAGTATTATTCTGGTTTTGGGGAAGTGGCATATAATCAAAAATGTTTACAAAATAATGCCAGAATATCATCTAATTTACCCATTAATGAAAAATTGTGGGAGGAAATGAATACAATGGTTACTTTTGCAAAGAGACTTAATCTAGAAAACTACTTTTGTGTTGTTTTTTTCCCAAAAATGTCTAGTCAGACTTTTCCTGGAAAGAAGAATCAGGCAGCTGATCACATACACCTTTGCAGAGCTATCTGTGCCTTGGATGATGGCTCCTTCTTGGGAATTGCCATTTTGAGAAGGAGAACATTCAGAGCAGGCAGGTAAGCCCGGGAATAACTAATGAAACGAGCTTCCAGCCAACACCTGGAAGCAATGATATGCTTGATGGAGGTTATATATCATGCTCTGTTTGCTGCCCAGCAAGAATTACCCTCCTGCAATTTCAGTAGCTGAATCCCACAATGAAATTCTTGCAAAATACATTATATATTAAAATTTTTCAACTAGAAACATTGACATATTATGCCATTGACTTATTTCCAGAAATCAAGTAAAACCTATAAAGATTCTGAAATAAAATCTGTTTTTAATGTAGCATTATTAGCAACATTAATCTTCCTGTTGTTGTGTCTGAAAGCTCCTTTGCATGGCTAGAAATTCAAAGCAGCACTGAAGAATTTGCTATTGATGTTGAAGAGAACAGTACCTTTTTCGTGCAAGACCCTGTATGTTTGAGAAAAATATTTACATCTTAAAACACAAATGGCAGGGGCAATAGTCTAAAACAAAAGTGAACTCTGATAACATTTTGCTAAGCACAAAGGAAGGTGAGATTTTCAGACAGAAGTCTGTGCTTTATTTGGTTTGTTTTAAAATAAATCAGTAAGATCAAAAAAATTAATAAACTACACTGCCAACAGTTTCAGTAACTGAAGGGAATGTTTTATGATATGTGTAGTGCATACCAGGCAGTGCAATATGTTCTCACCTGTGTTAACTATTGCATAATTTTTCTGGCGAAAATAAAATGCACACACACACACACACACACACACACATATATTTATATATTCTTTGACTGATATGAGCAAAAGATGTATAGAAGCCTCTTTTCCTCTCCTCTTTTTCTTTTTTAAGACTTCTTTTTCTCTCTGTTCTAGCTATCTACTGTTCCTTCTCATTCTTGACAGAGTAGGTATGCTGGTGGGACTTCTGTTTTTCAGATGCATTATAACCTAATGCAGCTAGACCTAGCAGCCACCACCAGTATTAGACATACTAGCTATCACAAGCCCTAGCCTTAGAAGTGCTCATGATCAGCACTCTTCTCACAGAAAAGAGGCTGGAGTAAAAAGGAAAAGGCAAAGGATGAGAAAGGGCTCCAGGCTTGTTGTCGAGGTGGAAGGGAAAGCTGGGATCCCCTCACCTGGCTTGCTTCCCAATGCATGTTCTCAGGGCAGAGGACACTGATTTACAGTAAGCACTCTACTAACTAACCCCACTGAAATATTCCGTAGTGTGAGGGCTCTGGTCCCATTGAAACCACTAAGTGATCTCCCACTGCCTTCAAGAACAGTCCTTCCATCTGAGGAGTATCGATTTCGTCAGCGCTCGTGGTTTCCAACCTCTCCGGTTTGCAGATCCCCAAGAGGCATACTGACCTCATTATAAACTTCCCGTGCGTCAGTGTTATATACACACCTTACAACATTGTTTGGTGTCTTCTCCCTGTGCGCACTCTTGGGAAACAGACCAGGTCTCTAGGGAATCTGCTGGCAAATGTTTGAAAACCACTAAAACCACTGCTACAATATGTCATTGGCATAGCTAGTCTAGATATCTAAAGATCACTCATTCTGTCCAGCAACATAGTTTTTGTAAATCCCTTCACCAGGAACTTATGATAACAAAGAATTGGTTTTGTCAGATCATTTCTGCTGTCGGAGGAGGTGGAGCGGTTATCTCAGTGGGAGCTGCTAGCATGGCTTGTGTCTTCACCACGGGGTTCTTTCTGCTGGCAGAGGCTCTGCAGCACAGATAAGTCTGTGAAAGAACTGAGATCACAAAAAAAAAAAAAAGCAACATACACTGCTAGATATTAACTATGGAGCCATGAAATGATCTGTTATTCAGTTAAAACAGAGCATCAGAACATGTAGCAGCTTAAAAAAAAAAAAAAAAAAGGGAGTTAAATTAGAGGCACTGACTGAACATTGTGGAAGAGAGGCGATCGTCTGCCACAGTCCAGAGTTATCCTAGGATCCAGCAGCAAGGTGAGATGTTGCTTATTTGCTTTCTGGATTGGGGAGAGATGAGAGGAAGGATTGTTTCTCAGTGTAGAAATGTCACCTGCCAGGTGGTCACAGACAGCAAGAGTAAGGGTAGAACCCACACTGTAGAAATGTCCCCTCTTGCAGGAACTGTAGCAATTTTTACATCCTTTGTAATCATATTTTTGTCTGTGACTGTGAAGAGAAAACTGAAAAACGCAAATCACAGAGCCCTGTGAGCAGTCTATCCAGTTTGGGATGTTCTTAATGCCTCAGTTGGAGACTTGGCTGTTCCAGGTCACAAAATATTCCTTGTGTGCATGGGGCCAATAAGCCACAAATCTGCTAAGAGCTTTTTTCAAAATACCATTTACAAGAGCAGACACTAACCCAAAGTTCGTAGTTCATTTCCAAAAGTACGATCTAAATGAAACCCTTCTGCATACATTCATGATATTTATTAACTGCTATTCTCCAAACCGTCTAGAAGGATAATTACACGGACAACCTGCCACACCCCCTATAACGTGCAGAGGTGACATACGTTGCAAGGCCTAAGAATTTCTTCAGATCGAGGCAGCAGAATTTACAGACAGAGTGCTGCTCTTGACCTGCCTGGGCTGCCAGAAGCAAATGAGAGTTGAAAAGGCTAGAAAGGTCCCCAAAGGCTGAGCGGAGGGAGCGCCGCCGGCGTGGCCTTCACCCACCCTCGGAGCGCGCGGAAGACGGTCCACGCCAGCGAGCACGAGGGAAGTGCAACCAGGGAGCAGGCAATTTCCACAGCAAGTTCTCTGCCTAACCCACTGGTGATTGCTCCAGAAAATAATGAAAAAAAAAAAAAAGGAACTTTGATTTCTGTATTTTTGGAGTTGATTCCAAACAGCGGCGTCAGCAGAGGGAAAATAGCTAATGAATGCACAGTTTCAATAGTGGTTTACTCCTTGTTGTGAGGGGCTTGGAACTTCTTGTTGTGAAAGCCCCATGGGTCCCCAGCTCTGAGAGATGGGGAACAGATGTTGGAGGGCCTTCCCGAGGAAACTAGTCCTTGCTGCAAATAACTGGAGGGGATGGCAGGGAGCGGGAACTGGTAGGACTCCCGCCTGCCGGGGCTGCTGCGGCAGAAGAGTTTTTTTTTTCATCAATGAATATTCTCCTATTTTAAAACATTTTCCTAGCCAAATGAGTTGTACAAGGAAATGAAGTTTTGCTACTTCTGTACGTTATTCTAAATGTCAGAAATGTGATTCAAATGTTGTGGTGCTAATTGCCTGTAACCCCTAAGGGAAATGAGCTTTCTCATTTAAATGTGCTCTCTCTAAGGTTAACAACACGGTCTTTAAAGTCACAGGAAAATACATACCCTGCACAGGAGCCTGACTGCCAACATAATAACAATATTCAGGCAACCCCCCAGCCCTCATGAGGGAGGTGAGTAACCAAGCAAGGCACGAATGGATTTGAGGTGGCTTTAGCTGGAGTCTTTCATGGTATTTAGTTGAATTAGGAAAAAAAAAAGCATCACTACCGACAAAAAACACACTTTTCATTTTACAGCAAATTGAAGTCCCACATGCATCTCTATGCCTGAGTTATTAACCCGTAATAATGGAGGTTTAAAACTGAGATATTAACTGCCAGAGGGGCAAATGAAGTTGCTCTAATCAGGCTAATTAGGCAGCACCTGCAGCTGGGCTGGCTGTGCCCGCCGGCCCCGCGCCTGGGCCGCATCCCTGGCTCCTTGCAGCTCAGCGGCAGCAGCAGCGATTGCTGCCGCTGGCGAATCCCAGGAGCAGGGCTGACTTGCATACCTGGGCACATTTCAGTGGCCAGGTCCACCAAGAGCCATTCATGCAAAGCCAAATCCATCATAGGCAGAGGGTCCTTGGTCCCGCATTAGTCTTCAGCCGCTGTGAAAAGCCGGGACCAGCGGCAGAGAGGAGACCGCAGCCATGTCCATGGTGGCTCTCCAGCACGCTGCATCTGCTGCCTTAGCCAGGCATTATCAGCCCCATTTACATATTCATTGTAGGACTTGTCATTACTGTGATTCTGTGACCCCTTTTAATCCTTCTTCCCCTTTCACCATTTGCTTTTCTTTTCTTTTTTTTTTTATAGAACTCAGGAATATTTCAGTCCTTGATTTGTCAGTTTTAAGATGTCATGTGAGTAACAGAAAGGAGTGAAGAGGCTAAAGCTTTTTATTCAGTTTTTGAGTTGACTGACATGTTAAGAAGATTGAGAGTTTTGCTAACAAAAGTATCTGCATAAGATTTACTCTCCCTCTGATCCTCTGGTCATGTTTTGCTTTTTATGAACTGACAGGTTAATCCAAGCATAAACAATCGCATTATCATCCTCAAAATTATTTTCCATATAGCTGATATTTCTCTTTAAAGAGTCTTATAAAAAATGAATACACAAGGAGAGCGTGAATAATTTAAACAGTTTAATTGACTTAGAGGTACTGAGCCACCTCCATAAAATAAACTCAAGTGGCCTAATTACTAATGCACCATATGGAGGAAAAGCAGAGGTGTGGTGCAGTCTGTTGATGGATCAATTAGCACACAAGGCACAGGATTGTGTCATCATTGCTGTTGCCATCAAAACAAAATCCTGTTTTGCACGTGTCTGTAATATCACAAAAATGATCTTGTTTTTTTCCATTTAGGTAGCACCTCCCTCAAAACAAAGATCTCAAAATGCTTTAAAAATGATGATGAATTAAGTCCAATGTCATCTTTTCGCCATAGCTCAGCCTCTACACAGGTTAGGAAGGTCTAAATGACAATCTGCTTTTATCTGCCACATAAAAGTAATTTCTAGAGCGGTCTGATTCTTCATATGCCACTGAAAAGCCTTGACTCTCCCACAGAGGAAAACTGCTGAGTGAAGAAGCTTGTGTTGTGGATGTGAAGCGGTGAGGGGATTTCACCTTTGCAGCAGAGGACAAGGAACCCCCTGGTATCTGCCTTCCCTATCTTCAGAAGTTTAGCAAGGCACTGGCAAAATGCAGCATGCAGTGCAGGTCCCTCTGCTGCTGTTATCAGCTTAATACACATTGCATTCTGGAGGGAGAGATTACTGGTGTGAATTCTTCCACACCCAAGTAGGATATAATGAATTACAGCAAGCAATTCATGCTGTTAGAGTCAAGAGAGGGTGCCATAGGTACCAGAGGCTTCTCATGCTAGGCTTGCATGAAGCATCTATTCTGGAAAGAGTTACCTGAAAAAGCATAGAGGTAAAGTTCAAGAACTAATTAGTTGTAGTTTAAATAACAGAGTCAAAATGTTGCATTTGGAAAATAAATGTTTAAAATGGCTTTGATTATAAATACTGAAAGTTTACTGCTTGCCAATATTTTATTTGGTAAAATACGGAGCATCCAGGTAGCCTGTGCTACCTTGGCTGCAGGGCTGCACCTCTTCCTCTTAGCAGCTATTACTCTAATTGACTAATCTGATCATTGCAAGCCCTCTGCATCATTCATATGCAATCTATTCTATCAAAACTGTTGGCTGCCAGGCTTTCTGAGCCATCCCAGTGACCCCGCAAGGCCAACATCTGAGGTTTCCACCCTCCACTGTTTTAAAGAGGAGCCCTACTCCATCTGTAGAGGTGACTCCCTTTTTACAAATGCGCCCCTTGCACATGCACATGGCTCTAGTTCAGGAGAAGGTTTTGTATTTTTGAGGCACTGTGTCCGTATAGAGGGGTCAGCTTTTGAAAGAGTCACTGTTCCCTATTTCTGTCTTCTTTTTGTTCTCTTAGCAAAAAATACTCTATTTAGTATTACACTCTATTCAGTATTATACACTGATGTTCTGTTCTTAGATTGGTCTGGTTTTCATGTTTTCACTCATTTGCCACTGGTATGTAATTTGGGCAAATCTGTCTTGTGCACAATTATTGCTTTGCTTGGTTTTGTCTGGAATGTGTTCTAGCAGAGAATAGCTGGTGCTTTCCATTTTTCTCACTCAGGACACAATCTAGTTTACAGCACTGTTGTCGGATAAGATATTCAATTCTGAATATCAAAAGGATATTGCAACCCACCCTTGGGGACATTCCTTAGAAAAGAAGGACTTCAGACCACTGTCACTGAATTGTTGAACAGTCGTCTCTTCATGGCAAATTTTTGTGCTTTCTTTTGTGCATTTTTTTGTGAATTGTGTGAATCAATTTTCACACAACAAAGCTGTTTACTGAGCCCAAGCTATTTAAATCTGACAAAGAAGTCTGAGCAATTCTATCTCTGGGGTTCCTCTAGCTGTCTGGAGGTATTAAAAATTGGAAAGCTAGACCCTTCATAACAGTCTTGAAATGAGCAAAAGTTGGGCAAAACTTGAAACACTCAGAATCTTGCAGTTCTTTTGAAAGGCTAGGCCTTGTGTATTCTCTTCTTGAGGAAAGACTTAGGCAGGAATTGGTAGGTTTTAAGAAGATGTCAGAATAAACATGGCATCACTTTTAAGAAGATGTCAGAATAAACATGGCATCAGGTTTCACTCACTGCCCAAGCAAAGCTTGCAGAAAGCCTGCCTGACACTTGGGCTGTGGACAGAAGCACCCATTCCTCCCCAAGGAATGGTCCTGTATGCCTGTGATGAGGCAAAAGGCCTCTTTTGCGGATGCTTTAAGAGGTGCCATAAATTGTTGTAGCTGAGCACAGTTGTTAACTCCCCCAAAATTACAGTCATAAAGTTTAAAAGAAACCTTAAGATGACTGATAGCGTCCATTATACTTAGAGAAATGCTGTTGCCTGAGGCTTTGGGGGAGGCTGCTACCAGTGATAACCTGCCAGTGGCAAGTTGTTTACTGTTGGCTTTCTCTGCACGGCGGGCACAGTGTGGTAAAAGCTCTGTTGCTCCTGTTGGACTGGCTCCCTGCCCAGCCTCCTCCTCCTCCTCCCACCAGCCATGTGCCCAGTCACATCCCCTCTCAGGAATGCTGCATAACACTAAAACATTATGGGAACCATATGTCTAAAAAATGAAGAGGGCTTACAAAATGAGATGGTCTATAGTCAGAGTTTGATTTTATTTAAAAATACCTGAAGCATAGCAATGTCGCCAGGAATTCCACCAAAAAACTGTTGGCCAGGGTGGGAATCAGACTTGATGAAAGGCAAAATTTCTAGACCCTGGCTAAAGAGAAAAGCATAATTTCTGAAGGCTGTTTTCTCTACTCTGAGGACTGGAAAAAAACTTCTCTTTTAGTATGACAGAATAGTGGTCAGTGCGGAGACAGTGGCTGAGTGGCAGCAAGTGTGCAGGGGAGAGGGTGCTGGCACTGGCACATTGGCTCAAATCCCCAAAGCAAATACCATATCGACTTCTTTCTGCTTACAATCTCCTCCCCTTCTAGATGTATATATCCACCTAGAGGAGTTCTGGATATGCTGGAAAGTGCCCCAGGACTAGAATGACCAGGAACTTCTGGAAGGTGCAACAACATCATACTGCTGGTTCCAGTCTCTGGTCTTTCAATCTGTTCTAGTAGCATCCAAACTTCTAGCTGGATGAGATCTCATAGCTCTCATGGGCCTTTCCATCATCATTGCCCTTCTTCTGCTGTGCTTCCAGACAGGATTCCACTGTGTCGCCAATTTGCAGTACTTCCAATTATGTAAAGGACACACCCAATCAAGGGACAGGAGCTGCAGTTGTACAGCAACTGCAGTCCCTATAGCCAGTACGGCCATATGACCAAGCGCACACATATCATGTCATATTTTATGGTTATGCTCATATGCTGATCATTGTCCCTCGCCTGTGCAATTTCTCTTCTTGTCTTTTCTCATGTTGCCCTTGAACAATAAGGCACCACTGCTAACCCATGCTGACCCTAGCCTGCTTGATCATCCAGCTCGAAAACTCAAGCAACTTTAGTTTCTGCAAATAGAAAAACATTGCTCACCCGAGAGACCAAAGGGCAGACGCCCAGTAAGCCCAGCTATAGACTTGAAGCACACTGGGCAATAACAATCCTTTAACAAGCATCTGTGATTGGGAATTGCTAGAGGCACTGGTGACATATACACCTCAGATTCAATTCACCTCAAATTATTTGCAAGCGCATTATTTTGGGCACAGCTCTACCTCTAGAAAGACTATCACTTACCAAAGGGAAAAGCCAGAAGTCAGTAAACTACTCTAAAAACTATAGTTTGAAACTACAGTTCAGCAGGGAAGTAAATCTACCTTTTAAAGGTCTTGCTGCTGGGGTAGAAATGCTGCAATTATAAGACAACACTTTGTTCTGGTATAATACTGCCCATTCAACTCCGTTCAAAACTGCTCATGGACTAACTATGTCAAGCAGACCTCAGATCAGTCCAGGTATTGTTGGCCTACGCCATTCTAACTTAAGCTATATAGAATATGAACATCTTCAGCCGGTATGAAGCCAGCATAAACTCCATGTACTCTTTATGACGTGTTCAGCTAATTTGACAGAAATATGGTCAGGCGCCCATGCTTGAGCCAGATCAAATTTATACTCCTGGGAGATCAACAGCATGTAGGCCTCTGACTAATGGCTGTGGAAGCACAGCGTGAGCCTGAGCTGCATATGAGTTTCCCCTACCAAGGACACCAGGGCTCAAACAATATCCAGTGAGCTCCCCAAATCCCAGGCCTTCAAACCAATCATTTTGGTTTCCTTGCATTATATTTTTCTGCCATTATTACACCACTCTCAAACAAATATCCCATCCCATGCCATACTACTTACCTTAAAGTAATATTTTTGCCATGGCACATTTAGCTTTGAGACAAAGAAGGGAGGACTGGTCAGCGTCCCTTGAACTACCATTCCCAGGCCTGGTCTACTAAGTCATGGTACTCATGCTTACAGAAAGGGAGCATTCATCAATAAGTTGTCAGACAAAAGAGAGGAAAAAAAGCCTAGAATCTGAATTTTTCAACATCCAAATCACCTTCTAAACATGTCTTTGTAGTTTGCATCAATAGCGCATGTAGTTCCAGGTGTACAGATGCCTCATATCAAGGCAACAGTTGTGATGTCTAGGAAGCATTCTTCATATTTTTTGGCTAAAAAAGGCATTCTGAATGACCAAAGCTAATTTCAAAATTTAAAATACAGTTCTGTCTACAGATTTGTTGCAGCTGATACCAACTGTTGAATAATACAGGCTTCATTATTTCAAAAAAAGCAGCAATGTTTAACCACTTGTGTTAAAACCTGGCCTTGAAACTTCTTTCAGATTTTCATTTCAAAAAATAGCCAGAGATAATTAATAAACTCACTTCTGCCATTAAGAGGATTTCTTGCATGCACTTATACTTTCTAATTGGAACTTTAAATATATATATATATTTTGCTCAAAGGCAGAAAGTTTGTAGCACATTCTCTTTTTCTTTTTGAATTTTCCTTTTGAGTTATACCTTCAGAGTGAAATACCATATGGTAGACACACACACTGCTTAGCAGAATAATGAGGTCCCACAGAGATTACACACTTTTTCCCCCAGGGAATTGTTCTGCCTGTACTTCACATTTCCAATTTTATACAGCTCTTTCCTGTAAGATGACTTACAAATTGCACTTTAAGGGCTGAATTCTACTGATGCTTAGGCTGAGGTAAATCTACAGTAATTTTCTTGAGGCCAGTGAAGTTATTTAAGATTTATGCTGGCATAAAAATCTCTGCATGTAACCTCTGTATTGTTAGTTGCTGCTTACAGTAGGAGACCTTAAAAACATGGTTACCAAAATGTCATTTTCCCTCAATTTATTAGCCATGTTTACAATGATGTTACTGCAACATCAGGAAAGAATATAATCTAAAGACAGCTACGCTGGACATAATCTTTCTAAATCCAAAGTCATTGTGTAGCTAAGATACTGGCGACAAATTCTGAGACACTTAGCCATGTTTAGAACAATAATTTGCATTACTACTTAGGTAAATACATATTTTGTGGATCAAAGCATGAAGCAAGAAGAAAAAAAAGCATTTACTTTAATAACATTTAATTTCTAAAATGATCATAAATACATGGCTTGGGCAGTCTGATGCCTTGTTTGCACTGTTCTATTTTTCAAGAAATAAGCAAAATCACCATTCCACCATTGTGGAAGACGATCTTTTAATTCCAAATGTAAGAACATGTAAAACATGGATGCAAGCTAATTTCAACCATAATAGTCTCTGCATGCTGCCACTTCAGTGACCTTTTAATCCCTTGGAGTTTAACTATTTCCTAATGTCTTCTAACAGTCATTTTCTTGTTGGGAAAGCCTTTTCTAACTGATAACATCTAAACAAGCTCATACCTTAATTAGAAAAATTCTCCCATAAATATTTATGTTGCTGTGATTAAGCCATTTACCAAATCCAGCTACCCATTATGAGTTAAAATAGAGTGCCTTGTTTTGAGAAGCCTGGGGCATGGCATAGTTTATACTAGGGGACCTTAAGTTGTAATTCATCTAATCAAGACCCTGACCCCTTGCCTCAAAAGTAGCCAGTAGCTACTGGAGGAAAATAACATTCTCCTGAACATAGCATCCTTCATTCCCCATTTCTGTATGCTGGAATAAATGGTATACATATCTAAGAAATTATTTAGCTACAGAATAGCCTCGTGCAGTTCCTTCTTGCTTCAACCATCAACTCAAAAAATCTGAAGGAGAAAAGAGGCAATCTTTATTTTGGGGAGGAGAAACACAAAAAGTTACCAAAGCACCAAAGGATGACTTTCACCAGAAGAATATTGCTGCTGCCTAATGAGGCTCCCAACCCACCTTTGTCCTGAGAGGCATCACAAATATTACAGGTTGCTGCCAGGCAGCCTGACATGAGTTAGATGCCTAGTGTGATGACTCCTTCCAAGAGAATTATAAGAGGTTTAGACAGCCTATTCTCAGGGTCTTTTTTTTCTTTTTTCTTTTTTTTTTGGGGGGGGGGAGGGGTGTTGTTTCTGAGATATAAGAAACTCTGAAAAGAGACGTATCTTGTAGATAGTCAATACAGTGGCTGTTTGTCTCTTTTTGCTGGCTGGAGCCAGAAGATGCAATGCCCTGGAGAGCCGGCAGCCTGAATTGCTCTATTAATGCAGAGCAACGCCTAAAGCTATTTCAGTGTTCGGATAGGCTTCCCAAATGCAACCCACAGGCAATCTGTGGGTGTCTACACAAGTACATTTAACAGGGAGCTGGAACATGACTGTCCGCACTGCAGAAGCACTAACACGCTTCCCCGGCACCTCTTGGCCATCCAGCCAACTCTTGCTGTGTCGAGCAGTTCCCAGGCACACTTTGGCTGACAAAACTTTCCATGGCTGGTTCCTGGGCTGTGTGCAGCCAGCCCGGTTTAGTGACTGAGAGTTTCCTCTCTCAGACGCGGCTGCTCGTGCCAGCTGGCCCCATGTCTGAGAACATTCCTGGGCATGTTTAATTTACTGGTGTAGATGTCATTTCTGACATCTAATGTGTCAATTCATCATGTAGGTAAAGAGCCAAGAGTTTAAGAGTTCCAACTCCTTTGCCATCAAATGGGAGAAAAACTTACTTTTTAAGAGTTTTTTCTTAATAAAATCTTATTTCAGTTTTAAATCCAAAATATTGTTCCTTGGAGTAACATGTTTAAAATGATCAATGTGAATCCTTATTTTTCCCGCTTCCTACCATTCAGCTAATCTCATTTATAAAAATATATTTCTATTGCTAATTTATTCATACTTCAAAGTGAAAATCCTTTTAGTACCTTTTTTTTTTTTTTTTCCAGATGCAGGTTTCCATCTCTCAGTTTCCATCTACAGGATACCATAACTCAGATACAAAGTAAGAAAAGTGTCCTTCCTCTACATGTCACCTCTGTAGTCCAGTTATTCAAAAGAGTTTCTGTTACCTTTTACCTATTTTTTCATTTCACTTAAGATCACAACTTAATATATAAAGAGAACATTTGTTTAGAATCTCCTCTATATTCAGATTTTCTTCCTTAACTGTAACAAAGTAAATATTTGTTGTTGTAAAATGCTCAGATCAGTAAATAAAGTTGTGATCTACATTTATTCATCTACTTCTTTGTTCCTCTGAAATTCCTTGTTACGCAAAAAAAGAAAAAGAAGGTTATGTGATTTTCTGTGACTTCACTGTTTATTTATTTATTGTAAAGACAGTCAAATTTGGGTTAAATAACCTTAAAAGAAAGAATGTACTCACATTTCAGTAATACGATTTATTGTACTGTTTTGGATTATAATTTATGGTATGTGGTTAAAATTTTCATTATTGCCAACCCTTGACCCTCAAAAATTATGCTTCATGGTCACCATATCATGATGCTGACTTTGAAATGATGAGATAAAAAAACAATAATTTAAAATATTTTTATGTGTATCCTGGTTTCTGAAACATTATGGGTCACATTCTTAACATTTTTCTCACCAACCACACCAGAAAATCCCTTAAAAAAAAAGACAGGAATAAAGCTGAGATGCTGTGGTGATTGAAAGGAGTAACAGAAAGTGGTCTTTGCAGCAACAAAGAACATACATACCCATGAAGAATATGAGATTCATGTTTAAAATGCTAGAGATTCGCTACATTGTTTTTCCCAAGTTGTATATTCAGGCTTTCAAATAACAACTATGCACCAATTGAAGTTCCCTTGTTTTTCAGAGATATTGAGCATCAAAAACTTTCCGTGATAACAATTATTCAATGCATGTAAAAAATAGATTTTTTTTATGTAGCTAAGCTAGGCACCATAACTCTTGTGAGAAAGGCCAACAGAAGTGCCCAATAGAGTGAGTAATCTCTCTTTTTAAGGCAAGACCACAAGTGAAGTCAGCATGAGCTAAAGGAATTCCTTCTTGTTAATAATTTGTGCTTTGCACTGTAACTAGTATTCATTGCTAACAACTATATCAATTCCAAATTGTCCTTTGATTTCAAATAAATTTTCTTGTCCCTAAAGTGTTTCACTGAATTTATTTTGTCCAGAAAAAAAAAAATGAATTCTGACCAACTATGATCTGTGCCTGAATTCACAAGTCAGACTATTGCTGTATTTGCTGTTCTTCTGTACAGTTTCTGTCTGCTTAGCTTAAAGCATCTATGGCACCACTGATGACTGCATGAGATGTTTGGAGTTATGAACTACAGAGTGGATTTTAAAGCTTTTTCTTCCCTTTATCATGTTTCAATCTTCCTCAAACATAATGATTTGCTCTCTCCTTCTCTCAGGTTGCTTACCACTCAGTCAGCCCAGCCTCTACCTAATACTTCACAGCAGGGCCATCTGACTTAGCCAGTAAGCCATCAGCATCTGCTGTCCCTGCTTACTCTAAGAAATGAGATGGTGCTTGTCACCAGGAACTCTCCTTTCCATCCGTCAGTTAGCAATTAAAATGAGTTAACTGATAACAATCATACAAAAAAAAAAAAAAAAAAATCCCGATTCACACAGGCTTATTTGCTGTATTGAACACATCAGAGGATGGACTGAAAAAGAAGGTCCCTTATGCAAACTGTTTGTTCAATTATTTCTGGTACTTGCTGAAGCAAGGAGCAGAAAACTCCATTAGCAATTTTCAGCAACAAGTTATTTTGCTGAAATGGCCAGAATTTTTTTTTTCTGACTGGAAAAAAAAAAAAAAAAGAGAGAGAAAGAAAAGAGAAAAACTCAGCATACATGAGATAAAGTGAGATACAATGGGATCCTAGAGCCAAAGTGCATAAAGAATGTGTGAAAATATAATTTTTTGTAGAAAACTGATGGAATATGAACAAGGGTTCCAGTAGTCAATCTAGCAAAGGTGCCCCCAGGAAGAGAGGTTTCCTCCAACCCCATCTTAATTATGACAACCCTTGGGTCAGTTGAAATGAACTGGAAAATATTAGATAAACTGGTCTTACAGAACGATTTTTTTTTTAGCATTTCCAGTCAGATCAAAAAAATTGTACTGTAGAATAGTGGGCTTTCACATAATATTTTAGCACTTTCAAGCAGATCAAAAAGGAGAAGCACAGAGAGCCACAAAGATGCACTGTATGCTGCCTAAACCTCCTCAGAGCTGTTGTTTTTTCGTCTCAAGGATGCTTTGATCCAGACTCCCAACCACGGTAGAAGAAGAGCTTGGGTTATATGTGATTTTATCAAAGATCACATTGCTCTCCTCCCTACGCGGGTGCACTGAGATTGCTGTTGCTTTATCTGCAGTCTGCTTGCTTGAGGAATAAAGCATGCAGACTCTCCATATGCAACCTGCCTAACCCTGGTAAGGATATGTAGGCTGAGGCTTTGAGAACACATGTGCCCAGAGGTGCACTAGGAAGATTTAGATGGTGCTTAGCAACAAGGACACATTTTCCTCATTTTATTTTCTGATGATAAATTTCCCCCTAGAGTAGCCAGATCTTATTCTGTTCCTGGGTTGTGACAATCAGAAGAACGAAAACAGGATGCAAAGAGGGCGGATTTGGGGATGCCAGCCATAGGTGCTAACAGCAGACAATGAAAGAAATTTTCCTGCCATATATTCCTTGGTTGCCATGGTTGAAGTGGGAGTGCCACTAAGGGCAGAAAAGAATTGATATCCACCATACAGAAGGTCCTTGTTCTGTAATTTTAATTTGTGATGAACACAAAAGAGGACAGAGTAGCTTTCCTTGCAATTAATTTTATGGCCCTCTGTGGATCAATGTCCATACATTCAGTTTACTTTTCATCAGTAAGCATTTCGCTATTTCTGTTGTGCTGCAGGCCTCTGTGGTTCACCCTGAACACTCTACTACCAATGTTTCTGGCTGATCTGCCTCTGCTTTCCACAGTTATTGCCTGGTAACTGCTGTGGAAATAGTCCAGCAGGCAAATTGTGTAGACATCGTGAATTCACTGTCCTTCACTTTGTTTTCAGTTGTCTTATCCCCACTGGTCTCCCACAGGTAAGGCTGCCCTCATTAGCTATCTCAACCATGGCCAAGAACTTCTCAGTTACCACCTAAGCAGCTACTGAGTAGCAGCCTGTGCTGGGCCAGCTGTCAGGGAGGGACTGGACTGATGGGTTAGCAACTGATCTCCATACAAGGACATTTTTGTCTCCAGTGTCTGTTACACAATGTGCTTTCCAACAGCAAGGGAGAGCAGATGGAGAAAAAAAACAGGAAATGAAGCTTTGATGAAATGATAGGTGCCACTGTTCCTGCTGTGGCTCTTTCACTTGCACATGAAACCTGGAGGCAGCAAATCTTGAGGGAGAGCTGGCAGACTTTCTGTGCCAAAACCCTGCCTGTTGTTTCCTTGCTTGTGTATTATTTTTATGAAAGTAAAAATCTGTCACTGTATCATCTCTTGGTTCCAGTTCTGCTTTCTGTAATTTGCTCTCCCTGCCCAAAGATCAATATTTCTTTTATTCCCCAGCCCTACCATGAGGGCCCCTTTCCTCTGGCAGCTCTGACATCCCAGGCTTAGAGAGGCTAATGTAGTGTTTCCCTCTGAAGCACTAATGGAAACTTAACCTTGTAAACGAAGGAAACCTGCAAGGCTGTGCTGGGGGGGAGAAAGCACTCTAGGATTCATCTCCCTACTGGGAGCAAGTATGTAGAGCTCTTTACAAAAATTTCAACCATGGGAATGAGGGGAGACAGGCAGGATCACTGTGAGGTCTCTAGGCTCAGCATGTGCTTGGCCATAAAGTGCTCTTGTTTCCTGATGCTGGATCACCAGGACGCTGCTTGGAGCGTGCCTGGCTAGTGCGTGGAAAGCGGACACAGACATGTCCACATAACAAACAATCTGAAGGGCTGAAAATAGCTGCTGGCAGCTGCCTGTACCAATTCTCACATCGTTCGCCTCTCTTGGCCTGGCCACAGGAGCTGGCTGGTTTCACAGAGCCAGCACCACTTGGCCATGTGCCGCATTCCCCTGCCTTGTTCACTCCTGCACACTGGCACTTTGCAGAACCTCCTTGAAAGCTGCCAGCCTCCCTTCTCTCTTCCCTATTTAATCTGGCTCATGTTCACCCTCCTCTTGGCTGTCTTTTGCAGGAATGTCATCTACAGTCTGGATTCAGTCTCAGGTGCCGCAGCTCCTCGTGTAAGGAAATGAAAGCAGCCTCTGTTCCCTTCACTTAGAGGGGCCACTATCTTCTGTCCCCCAGTTTTAGGGGGCACTTTCACCAACCCCTTTCTCGCAGAGTGGTACTGCCTTAATGCTCTGTGTGGAGGGGCCTCTGACTCAGCAGGGGAAAGGAAACTTTGGTATTGATTAGTTTCCAATAAAGAAGTATCATAGCAAGGAAAAGGTTGTGTGCTCATGATAACAGAACCTGGGTCTGCAGGGGCTGGGATCTGGATCAGGTGGGGAGTAAGAAGTAGGAACAAATCTGAGTGAGGGGCTTCATTTCAGTGGATAACCCCCAGCTAGGCCTGGGCTCAGCTCCATTCAACAGCACAACTGATGGAGAGCACTTGGCTTCCTCACGCTGGATGAGGTGACCCTGCTCCGGCTCAGTTCAGCCAAGTAGACCTGGACACTCGCAACGCTTGAGCAAGGGAGGCAAGGCAGGCCGAGGGGAAGGGCACGGCAGAGCCAACACCGCGGGACACCCACCGAGACAGTGCTTATTGCCACCTGGCAGGGCTGCCTCGCTGCTCGGCCCTTGGCTCAGAGTGGATACTTGCCTTTCAGGTATAAGATTTGGGGCCAGAGAGATCTGGCCCATCACGGACAATTCTGAGCCCTGGAGCAGAAAAGATCTGGTGAAAAGATCTGGGGAAGGCCCAAAGGAAGCCCAGGCTGAGACCTGTGCAAATACTCGGGCTGACAAATATGTTGGCCTGGCTGGTTTTTGGGTTTTGTTTGTTTGTTTATTTAAGAGCATCACTCAGCACCATAAAACCGAACCTCCGGTGTTGGTGCTGGTGGGGAGAGGGCAGAGGGACAGCAGCAGGGAGCAGGCGCTGAAGCGGCAACGCTCTCAGGCATCTTCGCCCTGGTTTTACGGAGCTGGGATGAGGCGTGCTTCCTCTGGTAAGGACGGAGCCGTGTGTTATCTGCAGGAAGGACGCCGTCTGACCGCAGCACGGCTTTCTGCAGAGCGGCTGAGCGCAGGAAGCTCCGCTTGAGCCTCCTCCGACGAGCAGATCCTGCGTTTAGGTCTCTTGCGCTGTCCCACCGCTTTCTTTCCCAGCACGACTCGTCAGCCGCCCTCGGAGGGTGTGTTTGGAAGATAGCGCTTTACTTTGCGGCGCTGCTTATACTTGCTCATTCAGTGTAAATAACCGTATTAACTTTACAGGCAGCCCTGGGTTGAACTGACTGAGATTCATGTAGCAAACTGGAATGGTGCCAGGCCCACCAGGGCAGAGTCCTGTTAGTGTGAGGTGGAGCCCCAGCAGCTCTCAGGATGGGAGGTCTCGCTAAACGAATGTGATCCCTCCTTGTTCGGACAGATTAGTTTGAACACTGACACAATGGCTGCCAAATACTGGATCTGCCAGAAATGTTAACAAAAGGCACTTTGATCTCCTTCACTTGTTCTTGTTAAGAATGTATTGTATGATTTTTGTTTCCTCTGTGGTCAGAAGAAAAAATGTTTTACCCTTGCAAAGTGTGTATCGCTCATGTTCAATAACCTACGTGCTGTGTTACATAGGACTTCTGCTTCTCGCTGCTACTTGCTTTGGGGCTGCTTCATTTAGCAGATATCGCATTCTATATACTTGTTTAAATGCCATAGGCCTGGTTTATCTTTCTTATATAAAAGGTTGGGGTTTGCGGATCGTTCCTGAAGTTCTTGTCTAAACAGCTGAAGAATTAAATTTTTACTGTATGTATAAAAAGTATTTAAAAGTCAGTTTAAACTTTCATACTAGTTATTAAACCCTTGGCTTAGTGGTTAATACGTTTCACATATCTGCTCTTGGCAGAAGGTTTACATTTTTCTAACCACGTATTTACTGTAAAAAGCAGCTAATATTTGGTAATAAAAAGATAAAATGACAATTATCAAGGAACAGTAATTCTTGCAATGCATCAGTCTCCTAGTGTAGTAAAAAATACAGTATTTATGAGTCAAACAGCATAATTTCCGTCCTCAAACAAGATGGAAGTTTATAGAAAATGTAATTCGCACTAGCAAATAAAAAAGAGGAAACTGTTGATGAGGAATTCTCATGCCAAATATACTGCTTTTATTTACATATAAAATTGACATGTAACATGTTAAACCTATTGCAATGAAATATTGAGTATACTCTGATAAGTTTGGACATGGTAATACACTCAGCAATTGTACTGGAGAAGATACAGATAAAATTGCAAAATAGAATAAATACACGCCATTATTGCTGCTTCTTGGTATTCTACTAACAGTGCTGGTATTTTTTGATCTTTGAGAAACCACTGTATAGAATATCTTCATTTTCAATATGTAAAGAAAAATCTGCTTTTCGACATAGATTGATAATTTGTGCTTTTTATCATACTGTAGTTGACCTACTTTAAATCTCATATTTGAAGACTAAGTTCCTGGCAGTGATCATGTAAAATAAAAATATATTTTGTTCTCTTTCCAAAGCTTAGCAGTCAGAAAAAAAATCATGCATATTTAGAAACAACTATTCCATATTTATAAAACCACTCTTTTTGCAAAGAGAAATTTTGCTTTGATTCCTGGGTTATTGCATACTTGATGGGCTTAGGCTTTATTAGCTTCATGATGTCAATTGCAGGTGCTGTATTTTCATTAAGTAGAAGCAATAGCTTTCCTTTTTAGTTTTTCTTCCTTAATTTTCTATCCTACTCACACAATGTAGCACATATCTTAGGTGCTTTATTGTCAAAAGGAGTAAGGAAGTGTAATAATTACAACATTTTTTGTCATGATAAGTAAGTATCAGATCAGCATAGTATTGTGACCTATTAAAGGTTTGACTCTGACATAGCAGCAACTGTATTCTTTTGAGTTCCTGAACACAATACAATATTTACCACAATTTAGAAAATTTTCATCGTTTCAATCCCATAAAGCTGAAATGCCCATCTTCTTTCCTGCTGATGAATAATCTAACCTACTTCTCACACTACCAAAAGCAAAGGGCAAAGCTCATCACCCATCAATCCCATATGATGTGAGCTACTTAAATTACAGTCCTACAAAGCTGCTGCTTTGGTAATATCACATCATGGATGGTCCTACTAAACTGTTCTCTCTTTCTTTAGATTTCCAGGTCTCCTAACCACCCTTTGGCCAAGGTAAGCCACTTTAGCTGTGTGCTATCTGTGCTGTGACAGATCCCCCTTCAGTATTTCAACATTTTTGGCCATTTCTGGCATACCCATCCATAACAAAACTTCTCTGTTATCCACTGGATAGATGTGCTGCTTTTGCATAGCTGTAATGAGCACAGTTTAGAGCACTGCTGCTAAAGGTGCTGAGCTTAGTGCTGAGGCCAGTGCCACTGGACTTGCACAACAAGACTTAGAAAAAATATCAGCCTGTAACATATTCGCCAAGAGAGGTTATCTGGGATTATCCAGATCATGCTGACTTTTGTATAGGCTTCTGCAGTTCTTGATTTTGGCTTGCAGGTTGTAAGACACATTGTACTCAGTGATTCACCTGAATCTCGGCAAAATTACTGGCAACACTACACATGCCGGGATGAGATGACCTGTTCTGGACAGCAGCAGTAGAGATGGAGAGATCAGGGTAGAGGGAAGGGTATAGAGAAAATAGAGTAATAGGTAAAGGCACAATTTTCTTTGTGATAAAAGTCCTAGAAAACCCAGATAGGTTTGCACAGTAATCTATAAATTTCCAGTATGTGTCATGTAGTCTCTCTGCTTGTGCTGTCAAAGATGCTCTGACAACTGATAAAATTAAAGGCAAGTGGTAGTTCTCATAGACTCCTTGTTCAAATAGACAAAGTGTGAAAACATGATAATTACAGGAATATGTAGGGAAAAAAAAGCACTTTGCTATTCTTGAAACCTATTAAGTAGAACTATACAAAAACTGTGACTAAAAGCACCATTAGTAACCAGGAACTGTATATCTCTCACAAGTACTCTAGTATCAACCAAGCCTGGTTCAAGCCTTTCTGGCAAGGTTTTATAGTAAAGCTGAGCAGCTTTTGACATTTTGCTTTCTGTTGGTGCTTTCTGATGAAGTGAACCTTCCATCAATCTGCTTGGGAAAGACTCTGGTTATGTTCTTGTAAATTAACACGTTACAGCTCATTATTGGTTTCAGTTTTTAAGCCAATTGGAGTTTTGTTACCCAAAAGCTGTGCTAGGGTACAAAAGCCTCCTGTGTTAGATGGGAAATATTTCAGATAACTACAACTTCTAGTCTTAAGATGACAGCTAATTCTACTACTCTCTTTCTTGTGCTGCCTTCCAAGATTAAAGTGGGTGAACTTTGTCATGTTCTTCATACTGCACAGCTTTAAATTGTCAGCAATCTGAAAAAATATATATATTATTTTAAATCTTTGAAGCATATTCAAGCATCTCTTGTTTACAGAGTATCAAGCAGAAGTGTGTGAATTAGTTGCAACTCAATAGCTGAGTTCTACTTTAAATAGATACACAGAATTAACCTGGCAGGAGAAGATCAACTGGGAGAAAATACAAAATCACCGAAAATAATTAACTATATTATTTATTGGATAATTTTTTTTTTTGGTGTTTATTGGGTAAGCACACTTTTTTTCTTTCTTTATATTGAGATTTTTTTCTGGGTAGTTATCAAAAATCAAAAATGAAGAGCAGACAACTTACCTGGGTATAGGGAATTCATGTAGAAATTCCTGTAACTATATAGATCCATTTTTAAATTTTTTTAAGACCTATGGTTTTAAATCCTTATCACTTTCCTCAGCTTTAATTGTTAAAGCTGAGACTAACAATGTTTGCCATAGGCTGAATTCTGTTTGAAAGGTTCAGTCGAAAGGACTCACCCCTTCTTCAGAATGACTTTAAAGAGATAATGTTTTATTCTGTTGAAAATACCATTATTTACTGGAGACATTCCAATGTCTTACTGATTTGGAGCTGGAATATGAAATTTGTCAGGGCTGTGTGTGTATAAGACTCTGGCATTAAACATTTGCCTTTACTCATTCCATGGGACATTTGCCCAAATTTAGTTGCAATGTAAAATAATGAAAATAATTTCTTTGCCTGTGACACTTCGTCAGATGGATTTTGGGGACTGCCTTTCCCCCGACTCCCTTTATGAAGTGCTCCACAGCCGAGTGGAAGGGAGCAAGAATTCCTCTCCCTGCAATAACTCCTGCAGGCCCCATGGATGTGCAACCCAGCAAAACAAATCACACTCAAGAAATCTCTCTCCTGAGATCCCACAATTTTGTGTATGATTTCCAGCTCAAGAAAAGAGAAGCAAGAGGCCATCTCATCTCGGGTGGGCTTGTGGGGAAACTTGGAATAAGGAGGAAACTCCATAGTTGGAGGAAGAAAGGGAGAAGAGGGCAGAAGCACCGAATTTGGAGAGTAGCCTGGCAGTGCTCCACTCTCCAGCTTCTCCAGCTTGAGAGTCCTAAGCTTCTGCAGCCTCCAGCCCTACATACCTGACTAATGGGGTCTGATCTGATATGCCTCCTCCACAGGCCAGTCCTTACTGGGGTAACAGCCGTACTGCCCTGTCACCTACAGGTTACCTTCACCTACAGGTCTGAGTGCTGCCAGCTGCCAAGCAGGGAGTCAACTGCCTTCCACTCATAGAATCACTGCATTTTGCACTGCATGTGTTTATTCTGCTTACTTTCTAGTTTGCAATTATATTAAAAAAATAATAATTTGAATACATTAAAGATGACGACTCACATATTTCAATACTTGCCACCTGAGTACAACCCACTGCACTAAACCAAGTGGAGTTTCTGCCTCTCAACATAGTTAGTTTCTCATTGCATCAGGAGAATAAAATACAAAATTGGGGAAATAATTAGAACTTTCAATGAACTTTTGAAAGCTCGATGAGTGCTAAAAATATTGCGGAGAGCAGGAAATAGATGGGCAGGCCTGCAGTTCATGGACAGGACTATAGTTCATTGATCTGTTTTAGCTATTTGTGTATTTACGAAAGATCTACTGATTGCTCTGATACATTTACTTGGAAATGCTAAGCAGGCAAGGAATAAAGAACAGATAGTGAAAAAGAAAAATATTATTTTCCATAGTTTAGTGAGAAAATAGGAATGATTATCATAAAGCCGTGGGGATTTTTTAATTAATTTTATAGAAACAAAATTCTATTTAAAGAAAACAGAAGTGTGTATATATATATGTATATGTATACATTTAGAAGATCGCTTGTGCATAATTAAATGTTTCGCCTAGCTTGGTATAAAGCAGCTGTCGACTGCAAAAATTACAACACTAGATTTTTCGTGGATGTTAATAAATTTGGAAATAAGTCAGCTTTAACCTGACTTTAATGGGGTTAAAGAGATTTAGAATAATGAGAGAAATGTGTATCCGATTAAGAAGATCTTTGAGAAACCAGGGAATCAATTCCCAAGCTACATCAATTCATTTTGTGCACTTGTAATTCTTCTGACTGATATAGAATTAGGCATGTTCAGTGAAGCTGGTGGAGGCACCAGTAACACCAAGACAGGTAATTAGCTGCCTGTTCTCCAGTTGGCCTGTAACTTAAGCTACTGTGTTTCTGATCTCATAAAAGGACCGTGCTGGAGCACACAGTCCCTTGCTCTGAGAAGCTTTTGCACCTGTAAATTCTGAAAACATGGGTTGCAATCTGATGAGCAATGCCAAGAAGTACTTAGAGGCTTTGAAAACATGCTGGAGATCTTTCATCTTTATGATGTTAGTGCGCCATTAACTGATGGCTTTCAGCCAGTTTACACGTCATTTGTGCTCTGCAGCCTGGGCCAAAAATTTGGGAGGGTGGGGTATGGTGTGGAGGGCCTGTCATACCCTAAATGTTCCCTGACCAGGATGGCTCAGAGTTGCACCCTATTTTACAATGCACCCATTTAGCATGACTGAGCTGAGAGAGTGAAGTTTGTCAGAAAGCCATCTCAGGTATCTAGATGCCTTTTTCATTTAACAGAAAATAGACTAATCCTCCACTTGTGTCCCACATCAGTGGCGATTACTTTTTATGGCCATTGATGGGAATTAGAGAACTGCGGCTCTTCGATCAACAGCTTCAGGGCAACACAATCAAACCAAACATAAATAAAGGACTGATAGAAATCATTCCTGTGGATGCAGAAAAGGAAAGTGCAGAAGGTACAGCTTAGCTATGAATGTTGTGTCCCGGCCCCAACTCCCTGATCAAAGGCATTCCAAAACAAGCACTAAGTGTTTGCGAGCTGCCAAAGAATTTGGGTGCAGTATTAGGAAGAAGATGAAGAACAGATTACACTTCACTAACAGCTACTCCCCAGTTTGATGAGGATGGATTTAAAAATAGCTGGAAAGATATACAAGCCTGTCAAAGATCCCCGGGATCCTAAAGAAAGACAGCGTGAGGTAAATTGCGCCGTAACTTTGCTAGTTAGCGTTTAAAGGAAAGACAACAAACAAGGTGCTGCAGAGGGAAACAGGGGAGAGAATGATGAAAGAAGAGGTGAACTAAACAAAATGGATTAGAAGAAAAATCATGATGCAAAGGCAGTTTTGAGACTGGGAATCTCCTGCTCTGAAACTATAAACACATTGCCAGAAAGTCACATTTCAAGAATGAACGACTTTTGGCACTTCTTTCTCACATGGACTCCAAGAAAGGAGGGGACACAAACATCAAAATGCAGAAGGAGCTTTCATATTTGTCATGAACAGAAGTTTTGTTTCTTTAGAGCAAAACACGGTACCCGTACCTTTCATACAGCAGAGTTGCATCTTCCTTTAGCCATTCCCACCTCTGTGCCCACCCATTGCCAGGGAATGGAAACAGGCTTTCCAAAAGAAAACACCAAACTCTGCATGATTTGTTTGCAACAGCATCTGGAGTCTTGGAAACTGCTGCTTCAGCCCATTCTCTTGGCTGCTTTGGAGACGCAGCTATGTCCAAGTGCAATATGGCTAGGCTTCCTTCCCAGATCCTATCTGTGCTGGCCCGTGCAGTCTCTGCCGCCAAACTATTGGAGGTAGAGAAAGAAACTGCTAAGAACATATATGTGGCTGGAACAGACTTTTACCAGATGGCCATTCAAAATAGCAGTCGGGAGAAAAGTGTCACACTGAGCAGACGCAAGTCTTATCCTTGAGAAAAGACTTCCCAGCTGCCATTTTCCTCTGACTCATCTTTTAGAAGAACTCTGTTTATTGTAATCAGAGCCAGTGTTGAGTCACAGACGCCGCATGTCAGACGAGTTCACTGGGTCCCCTTCGTGGCTGGGGTGAGAAGAATGTTTTAGGCAATACAACTTTTTCACTTAATACGCAAAAAGTCTCAACTTTCTCTCCTTTTCAGTAATAAGATCACCAAAAAGTAGCACGAATGCACATATAGACCAAAAAATATAAAAAAGAGGTGGTTAACAGTAAAAAAGAGAACCCCCTTGATTTAAGGAATATTGGTTCAGACATATTAAATCAGAACTTCAGCATTCTGCACTTAATGTTAAAAGTTATTTTAAATTTAAAATGGCTGAGATCTTTACAGACTTGATTACATGAAACAAAAAGTTCCTCTGAGTACCTGCAACTGTATGAAATGTTCTTTCAAAATTTCTGCTCTTGAGAAAGCGTTTTCCTTGATATTCCAAAGGATGCCTTTTTCAATGCTTAAGCCATGATTTCTTGGTACTAAAGTCAAGTAAGATAATAAAATTTTGTGAAAGGTAGAAATAGAAGTGGAGGAGGCTTTTTTTTAATTTCCTGCTAATTTCCTCAGCAAATTCTGAAAGGTTTATAGCCATTTCATCAAAAGCCAGGGCTGTCTACATGTTCTATTTTGGTCTTCTTTCAACTCCCCAAATAAAAAGCTAAGGGCCTCAATGAATACGTTTCCTTCCCAGCCAGGGAACATATGAAAGCAGCCCCACCAGCCCCCCATCCTCTTCCTAAGGCCCCTTGATCACTGCTATGAAAAAAACATGTTTCCCACCTTAAGCCAGTCACCCTACAAACATCTGATGTTTTCTCACTGCAGCTGTCAGATTTTTCCTCTCTATGCATTCCTGCTATTCTTCCTATCAGTTCCTACTGTTTTACTGAGGCAGAAGATTTTGTCATTTTCTCACCATAAAGTTTAACTCCTTTCATCCCTAAATGTTTTCACCAAATAATGTTTTGTGCTACTTAAAATTAAGGACTTGGCCCAGCATGATTTACTCATTGGCCAGTACTTCATTAGAACCCATTAAACCTGGAGGAAGCCAGGAGGTATTTATGTTTCTCCAGAGATGACATGTTCCCAACATTCCCCAAGTTAATATTCACCATGGACACTTTTCCAAGGTGACATAAATTTAAAAACAACAGAACAAAAAAGTGGCTTCATAAAGCCTCAACACACCACACAGGGACAAAACTCTTTGTTACCATTTTATTAATTTGATATATTTATTTTTCCACAGCAGAGGAACAAATTATGCAATGACAGGAAGACTATCAGCATTTATTTTCTGTGATACCTCATTGCCTTGATTCTTTGGCATCTCTGAGTAAACCTGCATGATTTTCATACATGGAGAAAACATCCTGCTTGTAGGTGGTCGAACACCTGCTTCCCAAGCTAGAAAGGCAGCAGCTGTTGTCCTTACCATGCCTGATTTGAGGAAGGTAGGATGTTGCCTACATATTTTCACAGTGCCATTTGTGAGGCAATGTTTGTGGCTTGCCTCCATGTGAATTATTGTCTTTGACAGGAGAAATAAAATTTTAATACAAGTCTTTGACAGGAATACTCTAAAGGAGTTTTTTGAAACACAGGCTGAGGAAGTCAACTGCTTTGCATGACTGAATAAATTCTGTTCCCAGAACAGCTTTGCTGCCCTCCAGAATGGGAAGGTGAGAAGCCTGTGCACAGAGCTGTGAGTATGTCCACGCTCCTGCATCCTCAGAGAATGAGGAATACCTATGGTACTGAAGGTATTCCATACTTCTGATGAAAATTCAACGTATTGGATGTCAAGACATTTGGATGCTGTAAAAAGGCTCATCTGGAAACAATGAATATGCTTTAGTTCTTTGTAGAAAATACTTAATTCTATTTTTTTAAGAACCCCCTTTCTCTTGGAACAAGCCATCTGCTTAAAATTAGGCATGTACTTGTTTGTCTTGCTGACTTGAGGCCATACAATATACAGCTCTCTGATGCTAAATAATTTATGTGCTTGCATAAATCAGCAGGCAGCCAACAGAAGACATACTGGATACAACAGTTTCACATATGCATTCTTCTTTTCTGGTCAAAAAAGCATGGAAATGAGCTCATACTTCATGCCTTTGAAAGTCCTTCCTTTTTCTGCCATCTTTGGAAAATGCATCATATTATGAATATGTCCTAGACTTTCGGAAATTATTTACAAACCTTATCTTAAAAAATGTGGGCTTTGCTACCTTCTACTTTTTTTTTTTAATCAAGGTTTAAAAGATCATCAGGATCTACAATGGCTCCTCCCTTCCTTTCACTTCTCTGAAAGCCCGACGTGAAGACTGCAGAAACCTGAAGAAGTCCTAGTTCCGTAGGAGCTACAAGGACTAACAAGAAAGCCCTGTTTCCTGCCCCAGCCAGCAGCACTGGTTCTGTACACAGAGTGGTGCAGGGATGAGACCTCACGCTTGTAAGTTCCTCTGAGACCCAAGGTGGAGTGTGCTGAACCACGGTGCTCTCAGAAACGCCTCATGCTGGGTTTCTTGCGCTGCGGCAGGGCATTCACACTAGAACAGCTGAGCTGGCCTCTACATCGTGAGCTTTTCGTATGCGTCTATGGAAAGCTCCAGCATATCCCGCATCCTCAAAAATTCACAGAAAAGTTCTAATGCAATAGAAAAGGGGTAACAAAATAAATATGGATGAGTTCAGGCTGATTTCCAATCCTGATCAGGTTACCTGCAGCATAGCAATGTTTAGGGATTATGCCGAGGGGCAGGAAAGACGCGCTGCCAGGGGAAGCACGCACTGAAGCAGAGCTCCTTCTGAGGACTATTTGCCGGAGTGCATTCAGCAGAGGGTTTTAACAAATCATCCCACAGACAGACTGGCATGCTGAGACACATAAAGCCCAACGGGCTGAGCCTGGTGCAGCTCCTTTTGCCCATGCCCCATGCAGAGAGCTGACAGTGGTCCCAAGGGACACGGAGAGGAGCCAGCACAACCACGGTCGCCCAAGGCTGGGAGGAGAACTAAACCCTGGCCTGGTCAGCAGGAAGGCAGTGTGAGGCGCAGGCGCTGCTGATCTTCAAAATGTATTAAACCCTTCATTTTTAATTCACTCCTCTTTTTTCCACCACACTTTTTCTGACTGTAGAGACCATTCATGTGCATTTAAAGATCTTCTTGTGAACTGTGTGTACAGCAATTAATTCCTGAATGAGACGTGAAAGCAGAAGGAGTTAAAAAGGCAGAACATCTCAACCATTTTTTAATTCAGAGTTTGGTTCAGAAATGTTGTTAAAACCAGAGATAACTGAAAACATCACAAGATTTATGAATAGGATACATTTTTTAATATCAAGCAGAACCAGAACTGACCAAATTTCACTGTTTTTTTTTCAGCTAAAATGACAGTCAAGCATGTGAAATGAAGAAATGCAGCTAGTGAATGATCCTTTTTTCCCTCTGTGAGCCTCTTTAACACACGGGTCAGGCAATGTGTGATACTGATATGTTAATGCCTCATATGTGCCTCAAGTCATGAACAGAGCCCCTAATACGGCAGGCAGGAGGAACATCTGAACAAGACTGACATCTGACCAGACCACAATATTTGACTTTTATGAGTGCAAGCAGAACAGTCAATCCTCTCTATCCTTGTTTTAATAGTTTCCTTAAAGTCTGGGAAACTACAGGGAAAGTAAACAACAAGGTAATTAAAACATGTATTGCTTACTTCATCATTACGGGTGGCTGAGAGTTTTTGGACAGAATATTTTTCCTTTAGGAAATGCCTGTGCTTTGAAAAGGAACATGTCTGTGGGAAATAGTCATTTTTCGCAAATTACTCCTTTCCAAAATCTATTTTAAAATTCCTCAGAATGTCCAATTTCAATATTTTCAATACAGAAATCCATGCCTGGTTCAAATAATATTTCAATACCTTAAAATAATTTCTGTTAAAAAAAAAAAAAAGTAAACAAACTGAGAATCTAAATGAAAGGTTTAAAAATTCTGACATAAAACGTTTTGATAGACAAGCAGCATTTTGCCGCTTATTTAATAGATTGTTGGAACGAACATGTGTAAGAGTTTTATTTTTCATCCTGATTCAAGCTAAAAATTTCTTTCAAATGTCTACTCTCCCAAGAAAAAAGAATGGATTTCCTGATCAGCCCTATTTTCATGAACCTTAATTTAACAAATGTATGATACACTGCATTCTGTCAGCAGATCACAGTGAGAATATACTGTGGTAGAAACAACTCCATCTTCCATTTTGAATTATCTTAAGCAGCACTGTTAATATAATAGGCTTGTGGGCATATATTATACAATGACATGAGACCTAACCTTTCTCTTTCAAGCAGTTTCTCATTTCCTGACTTCAACAAACATAAGAGAATATCACATGTTAAAAGAATGCTGTGAAAAGTATATTGAATCATCTGGCAGTATTTAAACCATGAGATGACATTTTATTTTGCTTATTCTACATGGAAATTCCTAACATTAGCTGTTACTCAAATATATCAATCCAGGCTCTGCTGTTTCTTTTCAAACAGTCTTTATTCCTCTCTTCTGTTCTTGTTATATCTTTTTATATCTTAGCTGGAATGCTTCTTTGATGCCTAGTATGTAAAAAACACCCGAAGTCTGAGCTTTTAATTTGTGCTTCTGAAAAACTGAATACAGAAATATCTCACAGTTATTTCTTTTCTAGACCATTATAGAGTCATGGCTAATCAATAGTGTGTTAATAACACGGACTCCATGGCTATCTTAATACTTCAGGGATGTTCTAGGGGAACCTTCAATAGACAACTGTCAAACTAGTGATACTACACATAGTTAAATCATTTGATTTCGGGCATAGTGGCCACTATGCTCAGGAGACTCCTTTTAAAAATAAGGTGCTCTCTAGTGCAGACTACTCCTACTCCTAAAGCTGACCATTCTCTTAAGAGCTTTCTTGGAGAAGGTCCAGAGCTCTCAACACCTTAAAGAGCTGAGCCTCAAGGATTCAGTTATTTCTCAGAAGAGGCAGCACTTAGGAATAGCTATAAAAGAAAGAATTCAGGAAAAAAAAGTATGTGACAGGACGAAAAGAAAGGAAAATTAACAAATCAAAATAATATGTCAGCGGCATGCCTCCAGAGACAGATAAACAATGCATTACAGCCTGCAAGTAGCAACTGATTGTGGCCATTTGAATCAAAGGAAAATGGCTTTGCTTTTAGCAACACTGGTCTTACAATATGACATATTTTTTCATGGATTTGAAACCAAGAAAAGACTATTAGATCTCCTAGTTTTATTTCTTTCATAGCACAGGCCATAAAAATTCATGCCTCTTGTTACATTTAGTAATGACTTGTATGTTGGCAAAAGCAGTATGTTCTCCAGAGGCACATCCAGCCTTAGTCTGAAAACTACAGGAAAGGAAGAAGTCGGTCTCTTGGCCCTTATAGCCTTGTTACAGTCCATCCATTTCAGCAAAAGTTTACTAGTCCACCTGCACTCAAAAACCAACATTATGTTATTTAGTGACATATGCACAACAGTCTATGATTCATTGCTTACTTCAAGCATCCCCAAATGTATTTTGGTTGCAAGCTACCGCTGAAGACAGCAGTTCCCAGCTGAATGGGACACTTTGGCAGTATTCATGCGCTACTTCACTCTAGTGCATGCAGTGCAATTTGAGAAGACCCAGCCTAGCTGAAAATTAGTTTGGGGCAGCTGCAGTGCCTTGGTCCATCATTTCTGCCTAAAGGGAGAAGAAGGGAGATTTGAGCATCACAGAAAACTTGTGTTTATCTCAGAAGGTTTGATTTCAAATTCTCCTTAGTCACAAAGGAAATTACTTTCTACTCCAGCTGACTTCATGGATGACACCTTAGGGTTACACTTATTGATGGAAGAGGAGGAATATGAGATCACAGTACTAGGTAGGTCAAGGCACCATGACCTTCGACGTTCCTTGGAGTGGTTCTCAGGGCACCTGGGGAATGCCCTGGTACATATAATTTTTTTTTTTTCCAAGTGTAAGAGTAGTAACAGTTAATTTACAAGAAAAGGAACAATTACAGAATGAGACATAACCATAGCTATCCTACAGGGGAACTTCACTGTAATATTCCAAATAAGCTTTCTGAACGGAACTTACAGAGTTCCACTTTGTTAATAGTCTATAGTAACTCCTAAACTTATAAAAGATATGGAAGGGCTCTCTGTTTCTTTCTAGGATATATAAAACAGAAGCTTCATAACATTTGTTCATTGGCTTATGAGTAGTACTTATGTAAGATGTATAACCATGTCTGATTTTTATTAGAAACAGCTTATTATTTTTTAAGAAAATGGGAATTGATTAAATCACATCTATTAATGTGCACTTTTAATCTTGACCATGTAGAACTCCTTGTGATTGGAATAGAAAGATTGTTTGGTGAAAACAGAGAAGAAAATTGTTCTCAACAAATTCCTTGGACTAGACGACTGGTTTGTTTTCCACACAAAGCCCTTGGAAGTATTATTCATGCAGTTCTAAATCACCCCCCAATCTGAGATTATGTTCCACTCATTCCCAATCTTTTTACAATAACACAAATTCTGAGTTTCTCCCACTATTTAATAAATGATCTGAGATCTGTACATAGGCAAGTGGCAAATGGCAAAAGGAAACAATAGCCACAGCAAAAGAAGTTCAACCCCCAGAGGAATTTTCCTGAAAGTTGAACAAGAGCTTTCATTGTTCCTATGAGGCACATTTCAGAAAAAAAAAAAAAAAAATGTCAAGGAAAAAAGTCTTTAGCTATCAGAGAGCAACTACAGGCTTTCCAAAGAGCAAAGGGAAGGAAGGTAATAGGGGAGGAAAAGAAATGAGCTTGATTAATACACGAGACAGTTAATATTTTGCTCACAAAACAAGAACTGATTAGTGTCAAAGCCCAGCCTTCTCTAAAGCTGAGCTTTTATCAAATTACAAGGGCTGCTTTGCACTTTGCTGCAGTTACATGTCCCCTTGCAATAGTTAAAGAAAGTTGGGGGGTTAGGTAACCCTGCCTGACTTCCAGTCATCCTAGTAACAACTAAACAACCACGTAGTCTGTGATAACATCCAGTAGATGCCAGACATGTTATCTCCAAGGCTTCTCCAAAACAAAAGAAAATCTTTAAAGAAATTTTATTATCTAAACAGTTATGAGACAGAGAGCAATTTAAGGAAGACGAGCAACTTAAGAAAGTATGGAAATTATGAATTCATTTCCAAAATGAAAATAGCTTTTAATAGCTTTGCCGTTAAAGAGAAATTAATGAATGTTCCTTCACATCTTAATATGAAGCCAGACTCTGGCAGATGTGAAATAGATTGCTATGTACAACATAAACAGCATTTGGTCTTTTATCCTGTCTGCGTGGAGCGTATGTCTGTGTACTCGAACAAAAGCTCATTTCTAACTCCGAGGAGAATGTAAACAATCCCAGCCACAGCCAGGATTTCAGAAGGCTGCAGGGATACCTGAGCAACATTTCTACTTATGCCTAGAAGCAAATCTAATGGGCAAGGTGGGAGGATTCAAGAGTTAAAGCTGCAAAGGTTTTACGTGCCGAGCTTCCCAGGGCCATCCAAAGCAGATTTTCATGAGTGCTGCACAGGGTCCTCTGCAGAGGTAATTTCCACACCAGAACATGTCTTTGGTCTCTACAGCTGAAAAATAAACCTTCGTGACATGAACATGACAGCAAGCAGGATTTGTGGGGGATTTGCGTCGGGACAGAATTTGGCCCCCAAAGCAGGATTTATCTGCTGTTTGCTTTTGTGCAGGCTGAGCACTGCCAGCCCCTGCACAGCAAAGCACTTGGAGCTGGTAGCTAGGAGACTGTCTCCAACACACTAAAAATACTTCCCGTAAGCTGGTCAGTGACATCTTATTTGCAAGTGAGGGGGTAGATCTTGGATCTTCTTGAAGTTTGAACTGAGCACGAGCAGGGATCCTGCCTCTCAGAGCCTAAGCAGCTAATTAGGGTGCACATTAGCACGTTTATGACATCTTGCCACAGCAGCTGGTTATTCCTAGGTCTCTGCAGAGCCTGTCTCCCGAAAAGGTATGGCTCATCAAAATTCCTACGAGTATCAGTGGCTTCTCACCCCTGTGAGAGGCCACGTCTTCTGCCAACTTCCAGCTGAGCAGGATGGGGGAAACAGCTCCCTCTCTGTGGACACAAAGCAGGGATCCCAGGCACCCCACCCTTTGGGGCTGGATGGGTGTGTGGGACGGGATCTTAGGGTCACTTCCTCATCTGCAAAACTCACCAAGTGCCAACAAATGTTTTCCCAAAGCACCATTTTTGGCCCTCACAAAATCAGTTCCCCAACCGCTCTGTTGTACTCTAGGTCACACAGTTTGAGGAGCTGGAGTTCAGAAATGACACAGTCCCTAGTTTAGCAAATGTTACCAGTCTGCAGGCAATGCAGGGCTTTTGTCACCCTGTGAGCGGGCTGGAAAAAGTGACCTGGGGTGTGCTGTGGCCATCTTGCCTCAGATTTCCAGAAGAAAGTGTAAAGGATTGGGCCTGATCTTTTTCTCCTAGCTTGAGCAATGTGGTATGGTGCTGGGTGCCGGGCTGTGGGTGGTCAGGAGTGGGAGGATGGGTTCATTTGGGTCAGCAGCCACTGAGATGTGCGTTGCATACACTGAAAATCCAACTCTGGGATGAAAAATATGTTAATGCGTATGTCAGAAGAGAGAGGCCATTTATTACCAATTATCCTTTTAGCACTGCTCTGCACATTGTGCCAAACTAAAGGTGGAACTTAGAGTAAACAATTATGGGATTCTGCACAGAGATTTCACTGTGTCCAGTTTCTGCAGATATCTGTGGTCATTCCTAAATTTCCATCCACATACTGAACACACACATTTGCAACACAGCAGTCTTTGTCTGCCGTTCCTGTGCTTTCGCAGTACAGCAGGAGCCCTGGGCAGGGGCGCAGCGCGCAGCAGCCTGCGCCAGGCCCACAGAGGCACCTTTGACAAACTGGACCTCTGGCGTTTGCGCATTTATGATTAAACTTCAGTTAGAAAGAAAGTTAAAGAAAAAAAAAATCAGCTAGAAAAATCTATGCCTCATGTGTAACATTAGTAACCACGAATAGTAACCATGGAGATACAGCATAAAAAAGGCTATTCTAGTGTCATTTTATGACAGTTTTGTTCAAAACAGCAGAGAAGAACAAGTACTAATACTGGTTTGGTTGCTTTGAAATGACAAGATTAATGTGCCACTTTACTCCCTGTACATGGACACACAGAGTCACAGGAACAGCTTCCCCTCCTTCTCTGTCTTTACTTGAAATTTTTTTTCTATGCTTAATCCTCATTTGTATCAGTATCAATAATTCTTAATGTGTCACCTTACAGTAATCAATGAAAGTTTAACATCAATTGCTCTCAATATTTCAGCTATTGTTGCACTGTGGAATAGGCAAAATTTGGATGGGATCTTAATTTTCAGGAGCACAAAAGATGGATTTGCAAAGAGAATGCAAGAAGGCAGCACCAGGTAGTCATAAGAAGAGATTTATTAAAGTTACTAAATATGCTGAAGGAAAAAATAAATACAGTGACCTGATAGAACTGGAGCTGGCAGAAGTTTGAAAAGTTGCCTGTTGTTTTCCCTTTGAAAACTTGGCAGGCATGCAGAGCGCTCAGACTTGCTCCTGCAGTCTGGTTGTCATTCCCTATCCCATGTTGGCTACTTTTATGATAAACCAGGGATAGTCTAGAGGTTTTTTATGAGTTTCATAAAATGTGTTACACAATCAGGAGACAACACATATACAGAATACATTAACTCTGTAGACAGTTTTGCAGACAGCAGCTCCTCCAGACCACCACGTCACTGTTTACAGTAAATCCTATCACCTGTTAATCAGCTATCCTGCGTAATCAAGACTGCAGGCTACAGCCTGAGGGGCCTCCGTTGTGCAGAGCATGGTGTGCGGCACCAGCTTTGTGGATTATTTCTCCCCAGCTTATTGATAAACAGCTGTTTTGGTATTTGTGTCTGATGTACTCAAAGACTCTACTAAGCCAAGATACAGCTGTGTTTAAAAACATCCTCGCTCTTCTCATAGACTTCCTGTGCCTTTGATTCCTCATACCAAATCAAATTTAGAAGGGTAGTTGAAAATATTTCTCTGATTTCTTTGTATTGTAGGTTAATGGAAAAGGACTCTCGTGTCCTCAGAAAGCACATTTGAATGGTCTGTGTAAATCTCACCAGTTGGTATGTTCAGACAGGTTTGCCAGGGTGACAATAATAGATCCTTCACCCCTTCCCATCACTGTTGAACTCAGTAGTCCTCCTTGTGTGGTCAGCTTGGTCAGGTCAACCAAGTTCAACATCCATTATAAAAAAACTTGTTGTCAGCTCCATGTTTGCACAGCTGCTAATGGTTCGTTCTCCAGCCTTTTGGGGGTCTGGTGCTTTTTGCTGCTGAGCTGTGAGTACTAGCACCCTGTCTGCCCTGGGGACTGTGGCAGGGTGCTGGCTGCACATTCCTGCGGGTACGCTTGCCCGATGGGCAGACACAGCTGCCTGCTACGCAGCCATTGCCGGCAGTGCAGCTACGGGGACGTCGTCAAACTAGGCGCAGCTAGGTTTCTTGCACAAGCTGAGCGGGGCGACATGGCTGTAGAACAACGGCTTGTCCAGATATTCAAACCATGTTTTCACCAAAGCTTTTCTTAATTTATTTGTGCACTCCAAATTATAGTTGGCATACATGAAAGTGTAATTTAATGCATAGTGTATAATAATATTTGTGTAATAAATATATTCAAATATATCAAATATATTAATTTATGGAAAATAGTTTTCCATATGTTGCTAATTCCCTTTCCCACTTTTAAATTATGCACATATATGTTTCTTACAATCTTCCTTGTTTTTCATTTGAGTCTTTCCCATGCTTATGCTGTTTTCCTCTTCCCTTTCTGTGCTATTCTCTGGTATCCAGCTGTAACACAGTTCTACTAATCCTCCTCTTCCCAAATCCCTTCAGATCACTTTGTATTTTGAGTAGGGTTTTTGAATTTTGTCATTAGGAAGCTTGAGGATTCTCTGTGCTTCCTCAGTAACGATTATGAAAATATCTGAATGCGGCTGAGATGGACCTGTCCTAGGCAGTAGGACTGTCTGTCACTCTGAGCATGAGAAGCTATTACATATTGAAAAGTTAGAGACCTTTTCTATAGTCAAAAACCCATAAGTAATATCTGTTTAAAGAAGAAAAGGCACAGTTGATTCATGGCTACTGCTTTGCAGCCTCAGTGATACGTTCTGTGGGAGGGCAGGGCTTCCACATCCTTAATAAGCCACATATCTTAAATAAAGTCTTTCTGTACAAAAATTGCCTTGCAACCTTAAACACAAAACCAATTTCACCATGACATACAGCACATATTTTTCAATGTCATTGCAGAAATATATAGTGTCAGCCATACCTCAAAAGAAGAGTAAAGGGCAGATGGGCCCAGATACCTGCCATCTTTACGCAATTAGATAGCATAATTATGTAACTCCTGCAGCTGAGCCGTATTCAGGACAGCTGATACCTCGTAGTAGTTTAAGACAATAGTTTACTAGGGATTGGGTAATTAGCATCATCTTATGCTTAACAAATCCACCTGCCCCTAGAACCAACTTTTTTCAGTCTTTTTTTTTTTTCCTGGATTTTCTCTATCCAAACAAAGTAGAGATTTGTGCAGTGGACAAAGTGAAAATCATGCGGGCCCCTTTCCACTGATCCTCAGGCCTGAGTCCAACTGCGGCTCTCATAGTGAGGGATGCTGCACGCCTGCGTTTTGGAGACATAGTGAGAAAAGGGCTGCATTACACGCTGTGACAACCACAGTAAAGTGGGTTTGGCCATGACTGATTAAAAAAGGATCTATGTCATTTGTTATCTCAAATAACTTCTGTTATCTCATGTATATTTTGTTTTAGCTTCTAAAGAAAACACTGCAGGTTGGCAGATGGGCTGGAGGGCAGTTAGTTACCCTACTTCAAACAGCTGCATCTTCTCCTAGTCTAATTTTAACAGAAACATCATATGTATCTGTAATTGAAACCGGTCATTTTACTTTCAGGATACCCTGCCCTGCCAGGACTGAACATCTGCACTAATGACCCTCAAAATGGTCTAAATCTATGCAAAACCACCGATTTGTGTGCTTATATTCCATTTTTACCAGGTCTTCCCAGAAAACAACACTGGTTTCAGATCTCTAACCTTGCTCAGAAATTTCTCAGACAATGCATAGCTTTTTGACTCATATGGCCCATCTTACTGTCAAGTATTTTTATTCCCAATCCATACCATTTCAATAAAGGAATATGACTAATACATACATGTTATCTCCAAAATCTGTCGTATGAAAAATGAATTGATGAACTCACCCATATTTTTTGCTTTTCTAATGCACAAGCCAAGTTTCAGCTTTCAAAATAAGCAGAGATGTGCCAAATATCATTCAAACCTGTTCAGTGGTATGTGTACACAAATCTACACTCTTTTTCTTTTCCACACTCTATTCCTAATGTTAAGTGATCGACTTTAGAGCTGAGTTCATTGAAGCTCCGTTCCTCACCTGTCGCTTATAAGGAGACTGTCCCTTTGACATTAGAAAGAGATCTGAGCCTGGACAAAAGGTTTCGGATGGCTCTATTCGAATCTGTAATAAAACATAGCTGTGTGTTTTGGATGTTCCTGGAAGTTACATGATCCTTATCATCATCAACTTTTGCCTACAAAAAAAGATTTCCAAAAGCTCATTTTAATTTTCATAGTGTGTGCAAACTTCAGGAAAAGCACTAACATGAGTTGGTTACAGGATTTGCTGTGCCTTCTCCTGTCGATGTGTGATACAGGGCAAAGCATGGATATTTGCACACTCACTTATGTCTTTAAAATTAGTCTTTGACTTGTATAGTTATGATGCATGTTTCAGATGCTGAATTTGCAAAGTGGTCTAAAAAATACTCAAAAAAAGTAGCAAAAGTATAAGCAGAAAAGTATTCTGTAATTTCATTTTCCCTTCAAAATATTAAAGTTAATTAAAAATTGTGATAAAGATATTTTACTGGCAAAGAACATTTTATGCTGTTGTAAATTATATTCCTGAATTGCAATGTTTTCAAATAAAGCTAACAGCATTTAAATTAGGAACTTGTAGAGACAGCAGGGAGTTTAAAAAAGGCAACACATAAAATCACATTTTCCATTCGCACTTTTAATCACAGATTTCAGCAGACAGAGCCCTTACAGTGACAGTGTTGCTACCCTGAGAAACTCTTGTTTTAAAAGTTACAAAACTAATAGTGGTTCAATCAAAACACTGCTAAAGTAACAATATTAAAAAAGCAGCTTTACTGCATTCACCTCAGCAAGAAAAGGTTAGAAAGGCCCCAAGGAAAATGCATGTTTATTCATAAATCCAAATTAGATGAATTCAAACAATTAAATGGTGCTTTCAAAGCACTAGCTTCAGTCCAAAGTGCTACAATGGTGTTTCACTGCAGATTCATTACTTGGCATTGTGCTTCAATTACTCTTATTTGGGGGCCAGCTTTAGTCAATTAAAAATGATGTATGGTTCTTTGTTGGAATTGCTGCTTATTTTAGGGCAGTCCATCCATCTAGAGTGTAACTTATCCATCTAGTTTTTGACAAGGAATTTTTTTTTTTAAATCTATCATTTGATTGGCTGACATCAGGCAGGAAGGTTCAATAATTAAATGTGTATTGATTAGTAAAACCATGACTACATTTGTCGGACTCTGCTCTGCTATGGGTGGGAGTGGGAAATCCTTTATTTATTTGGACAACTTTCAGACCATGGAAGAGCACTCTACCTTCCTCTGATGCCTAGTCATTATTTGATGGCTGAGGTGGACAAGCTTCTGCACACTAAAATTCATTTTGAATATTTCAGCAGAAGCTGGAAAGTTCAGGTTAGAATGTCTGTCCAAATGTTGCTGTCTCTCCACATGTTTGCATGAAGGGAAAAGAGGACAGACCATCCGGGAGGTTTGGATGTCACAGAGCAGACAGTGACACAAAAACAAATGGAGCATGAAATTAAATTTTAGAATTTGTGCAGTGTGTCCTGCCACGGTGATGGCGAGGTAATGAAATGCCCCAGGTTCACGAGGTGAAATGATTTCTGTGACCCAACATGCTGAATCCTAGAACCCAGTCACATAATGATTTAACCTGCCGTAAGAAGATCCATGAGGATGTACTTGGGTTTGACAAAGGGATAGGAGTTTGAAGACATTGTAAACTTTTTTTTAAAAAAAAAAAAAGAAAAACAATTCTGGCTTCCCTAGGCAAATGTGCCCTGCAGAATACTCTGCTCTAGGGAGCAACCCTGTGGAAAATAAATATGGCCAAAAGAAAAGAAAGTGAAAGTCAAATGATTGAAATAGGTTGGAAAGATCTGTAGTAGGGTTCCCAGGCACATGAGAGTTGGTCTTTTCCAAAGACAGGAAAACAACTTGCTGATCAGGGACAACATCAGCTTAACACCATCACAGCAAGAGCCCTACCAGGGCTTTCAGAAAGGAAGAAGTCGTACATACAAAAGTTCACTCAGCAATTTGAAGTTCTGGTTCAGATAAATAAGACTTCCTTCCTTCCTTCCTTCCTTCCTTCCTTCCTTCCTTCCTTCCTTCCTTCCTTCCTTCCT
>VZSV01000004.1:9812284-9870338 GCA_013398735.1 Nothocercus julius
CCTCCCTCCCTTCCTTCCTTTCTCCCTCCCTCCCTTCCTTCCTTCCTTTTTTTTCCTTTCTTCCTTTCTCACTTTCACTTTCTTTCTGTCCCTTGTCCTTTGTCTGTTTTACTTTCTCTTTCTTTCCTCTTTCTTTCCTTTATTTTTTCTTTTCTCAGAAGCATTTTCTGAGAACTTTTAAACAGCTACCATTTTTGTTTTCTCTTCATTCTCCAATTAGCAGGGATGGCTGTACATTGCATGTACAGTCAGGAAGGTTTTGAGTACTCTTCAGTGAGAAGGTTCAATCAAAGTTGGAACTTTTCCACTCTATTTACAGTTCCAGGCCAGGTACGTTTTTACAGGAGAAGATTCAAAAAATGTGATTTAGTCACTTAGAAATCTCTCTGTGCATACACAACTGGCCCTCTCTTGTTCTTTTGCTTTGTTTCATATACATTTTATTAATGATGGCCAGAACCCTTAAACACAACTTTATTAAATAAATTTTAAGAGAAATATGACAAATGGAAAAGCAAGGAAATGCAGTTGTGTTGATCCAGGATAGATGATGGGTTTCTTGACATATACCCCAACCTTTATTTGTTCATTTCATTTGGACCATCTTTCCCTCAAATAGCTACAATGTTACTCCAGCAGATAATAAATCACTGCATTTCTCTTGATTCTTAGCGTAGTCAGTTGCATTCTTAGCCTATTATTTATTCCTGCAACTAGAGTGATTAAATATATTCAGTGGCCAAAATCATGGAGCTGATATTTCATCATTGTTTACCGCTAATGAAAAATAAAAGTAGACTATAAAGATAGTGATTGTGTCACTCTTAAGTTTGCAAACCATATCCAACAATTTTGGGGTGATGTAAAGAGATGCACAAATAACTTCTGAGCTGGATTCTTTCATATGCTGCTTATCGTCACCTAGGGATTATGTTCCAAAAAAAAAAAAAAAAAAACAGCCAGTGAAATTTGTAGCATTTCAACCACACATAGCATGCATGTCAGTGAAATGAAATGCCAGTGAATCCAGCAGTGATATGTCCCATCTGAAAAGCCTTCTGTGACACGCATTTTATTTCTCTGAAAGCCATGCCAAATGTTATAAAATGCTGAAGCTTTTTTGTAAACATTTAGCCAGGCTGTTCCCATTCAGCAGTGTTTTTGACACAGGGCATTATGCGTTATGAAAAGCTAAACAAAATGCAGGCAGTTTTTTTTTTACTGCATGCAAGTGGTTAATTGTTGCCGAGTTTGGTTCTTTTTGTATCTTTCCTGACTTGCTTCAAATTCCAGGTATATCAGAGATGCTCTAGATTTCTGAATATGTGTGATCCAGACATTGATTTTAAGAGAGAAAATTCCATGAGCAAGGTCACAAGGCCACAAAATGCTCCCACGAGTTAAGAGTTTGCATTTACATATGAGTTAGTGGAAATAGAAGTTTAATGACATCTATCTAAGCTCCTTGTTCTTACTCATCTGAGAAAGAAAATGCACGCTTAATCTACTTTCCGAAGGATATAAAAAACACTAACGAAATTTGCTCCCAGTGCACTGAGATCAAGACTGTCAGTACTTAGGTTGGATTGACTTGCATTTGATCAAGTGACACTTGTCACATTTATTTGGGTAGATATTCCTATTTGCATATTTGGCAAATGTCCCTATAGTGAGCTGAGATTGTCCATAAATGAATCACAGATTTTAGACTCTGTTCTTCAGAGTAGGAACCATAATTCCCTGAGGATTTGCAGTGGACTGTCTTTGAGTAAGAGACTTTGACTCAGAGGATCAGAATTCTGTAATAAAAAAAAAGCGATAAAAGAAAATTTACAGTGACGACAGGATTTAGGAGTTCATTGGGAAGTGTGCAGCTTTGCATGCCAGGAAGTGCAGGCCAGCTCTATATGGCATAACACAGCGGGGATTTGGAGCAAGGATAAGCCAAGAGAAAGGAAGGGCGGTATCTCCCAGAGGGCCTTTAAATAAGATCCTCAGAGCTGCAGATTTGTTACGGGAAGAGGGAGGTTTTGATTGTATCACGTCCAGGTCTGCTCGTGGCTTCGCCATTCCTTCCTGGCGGAGGTGGCATTTCTCAGCGCCGCCGCGCAGCCCTCCGAGCGAGGGACGGGGCTCCGCATGACGCTGCAAACGCCGCGCGCCGGCGCCTGCCGTCACGCACGTGCGGCGGGCGGCAGCGGCACCCTGGCAGCCCCGCGCGGCGCTGCCACCGGCCTGCCCCGAAACGCTCCCCGCTAGTGGCGATTAGCTGGGCTCGGGGCCACAGAGGAGGAACGGGGCATGAGCGGGAGCGCGCGAGCCGAGCCCAGTTTCAGCTCTCCTTCCAGCTTCTGCGGAGAGACTTGCACTGATGGCAGAGAGATCACGCAGGTGTAAAGGAGATGAGATTTTGGCTCGAAACAATTATAATACCATCTGTGCAACAAATACATGCTCTTTCTCTTCTGTGTAAGCTCTGCAGCTATTTTTCCTTTGCTTCCTTCAAGGGAATGTTTCCCGTCATAATGTTCTTCCAGACAGGAATTCCCTCATTTCGCCTTATCTGTCTCCAGACGATACTGAGGTGGCCGAAGGGGTCGGTCTGACATTTTTTAGCATGAAACTTCTTGTTTTGATGACCTGCTCACATTCTCCGCGAATTCTTCGCCACCAGAACAACCACCCATTCTGTTTACAGACCAGAGCCCATCTGCGGACCCCGATGGGCTTCACAAGCCTTTCCGAATTAAGCCTCCCGACACCCTTGCTAAGCCCTGTTATCCTACGTCTCCGGAGGAACTCTGAAACAGAAAGAGATTAAACAAATTCTTCAAGGTCATATAGTAAGTGTTTGACAAAGCTGGGAAAAGAACATGAATTACTGTAACTCACCATCCTTTGTCTCCTTTAACTTCCGTCTTTTCATTGTTATTGCTATTAATAAACACAGGCATCACTGCAGCACGTCAAATTGCCAGGGAGGAGAGGAGGCCCTTTGCTTCAGGCATTGTAAAAATACAGATGAAAGGATGGCCTTTGTCTCAAAGAGGTTGAAATCTAAAAATAAGCCTTTCAATGCTTCATATGCCAGAATGATCCCACCCAACTTTGAAATTTTCACTGGCCAGTCAGTAAACGTTTTGGAAACATGAAGAAAACTGCATGGCACTCCTGTGTATAAAAGGCACCGTGCCAGGGAAATAAGGAAAGTAGCACCGAATTTCATCTCCCCCTTTTTTTCAGCGTGTATCTTACATCATTACTGAGAAGCTTTCCAAGTGAGCAGGATTCCCTCCCCCTTCCTTGCGAGCAGAGCTGAGAGGGGAAGTGAGTGAGAGCATTGAATGACATGGAAGAAGGCAGGATAGAAATCCCTGGAGCAGGCAAGCCCGATCTAACACCAATATTACACGGTGCAGCACTGCCAGGTTCAGTTCTGGCTACCTTTATAGTCTGGCCACGGGTTTCTTTAGTCATGACCCAGCTTCCAAGCTTCAGCCATGAGTGCAATGTGCTGACTCACTGCCAGGTATGCCCTGCTCGTGACCAGAATGTCCAGGAAGTGCAAGAATCTGCATTTATTTTTAAATTTATTTTCACTTAACACTTTCAAAATGCAGTAAGAGTAAGATTCTGCGTTTTCAATTCCCCCCTCCTCCCGAGCTACAAGCTAGATGAACAGGCAATATGTAACTCCAGGCACTGAATTTACAGGGAAATTGTTGCACTTTTCAGGTGGTTAAAGTCATTAACTCATACCTTATTAGAGCAGCTGAGGCGTGCAATAATCAGTCCCGAAAGTACTGCTCTTTAGGTCGTAATGCTCAATTAATTTTCTGGAATCCACATCAAGAAACAAAGGAATGAAACCACAGTAAGAACAACGAGGGGAAGAGTAATTGTGTTTCTTTTATTTTCTAATTTCAGTCTTGTTGTATTGGAAGTATAAATACTTCCACAAAAACCTATTTGGGTCAAGGCTTATGCCTAGTCCAAATTGTTCCTTCTTCTATTTCCACTGAGTTGAATAGGATTAATTGCAGTGGACAGTCATGCTGGTCAGACCAAAAGTCCGTCTAGCCAAGCAAGTAGTCCTGCAAAGTGCCCAACAGTGAATGCCCAGGGGAGAAGGAGAACAGGGCAAGCAGAAAATGATAATTTCTCAGCATACCGCCCCAGCGTACAAGGTGAATCAGAGATGGTGCCTTTCTAATCTCACACCCCTACACTGATTTTTTTTATTCCATGATTCTGCCAAATTCTTTTTTGATTTGTCAGTTGTCTATCTGAAGATAGAAAAGATGTAAACCACCTTTTCATGACATGAAGAGGTATGCATTTTGGCTTGTTCTGGACTTGGCAACCACCTGTTTGCTTTGATGCCCTCTAGTTCTTATACTGGAAAAGACAGTGAAGTCAATTCACTCTGACAAGTCATACTTGCTGCCAGTATCTTCTGGAACATTTTTTTTTTTTTTTTTTAAGCAGGATGTAATCAGCAAGTGGTTCATTGATTTTTGCCCCTCCTCATGGTCTTCTCTTCATCTGTATATTATTGGGACATAACCTAGACAAACTATGCAGTACTTGGCTGGTCTCCCAAGGCAAATGTTTTTCCTTTCTAGAAGATAACACAATGCTGTTTTCAATGTAAAAAGCATGATACGCATTCAACAAAGGACAGCACACACTCTGTGAGCATTTTCCACAGGTCTACAGAAGAGGTTTTGTGTCAGAAACACTTCCAGGGTCCACTCTTCAGAAAACTTACGGGCAGGATATTCTTCAAAGTAGAGCGTTCTCTGAGCAAGGCTCAGCCTGCCGCACTGGAACTGCTACGCGAGGCATTGGCAGTGCAAGCTGAGGGAATGAACACGCATCTCTATAGTCAGGATCCAAGTGAAGTACCCCTGAATCTTCTACAGCTTGCAAGGCCAGAGAGGGGCATTTTGATTCTATAGTCCGATCACCTCTCTCTTAGATAAATATTTCTGCAATGAAGCACACAATTTGTTAGAGATAAAAAAAAATCATGCTAATTGGGAATTTAAGAACACTTTCTGCTGTTGAGAGAGACAATGTTTGGCTTGGTTTAAAAAAAAAAAAAGAAAAGAGAAAAAGAGAAAAAGAAAGAAAGGAAGAAAGGAAGAAAGGAAGAAAGAAAGAAAGAAAAGGAAAAGCTAACTTGGAAAGAAAATGCAATATAGTCACAAAATTATTAAAACAAATGGAAAAACAAGAAACTTGACAGCATCAAATATCATGGAACAGCGGGAAATGAATAAGACAGGAAACAGGACACAAGATAAAATCTTTAGCAAAAGAAATTAAGGACAAAACAGAACTTAAGTATAACTAAAATAAAAGAAATCCTAACAATAGTTTTAATGTAAGAGGGCAGAAGGACTCAATAAATATTTCTAGCCTTGTGGTTGGGAAAAACACAGATTTATATAAATGATAAAATACTTTGCATACCAACTATAACCAGCCCTAAAGAGGATGCTTAGCAGCAGATTCACAAAGAATCTGTGAACAATGAAATAAAGATCTCATACCAACAAAACCAGATAATTTCCATGTAGGAGTTTTTAATGAGCCAGACAAGGATTTCTGGGGTATTTTCGGTCACTTATGGAAAGTGCTGGGATGCCTAGGGGCGCGGGAGGGAGCAGGCATGGCGCTGCTTCACGTTGACACTGCTCTCCCGCGGGCAGGACGGGAGAATTTCACGCCATCCAAGTGAAATCCATAGGAACGACGGCCCAGGGTTGTGGCCATGCTGGCAAGAGGAAGGGCCCATCCAGGTCAAGACCCAGCCACGAAGGAGCTGGGGCCCATGGCAGCCACCGCGGCGCGTTGGGAGGGCAACGTTGGCTCCCAGCGTTGGTGCTCCCTCCAGCTAGAGGCCGTTTGGAGACTGTTAGCGAGTCCAAAGGCCATTTCCTTGAGAAAGTCTCAGTTTTCTCTATGGAAAGCAACTTTTTGCTCCAGTTTACACAGAGAGTGTTTTGATAAAACTGGAGAGCTTCAGAGATGAGGAGACACTTTTGGTGTATCCCAAATATCGCGATATTCTGCGCTGAACGCTGAGGCGCCTCCAGAAACAGCCCCGAGCGCCACTTTGGGGAGCGGCAGCTCCAAGCCCTGAGGGCCGGGACGAGACAGCGAGCGGGCAGGTCAGGCCACTCCAGCACATTCAGTTTTTATATTTACCCAGCCTTAGCCGCAGCTCTGTGAAGCCCATTTCTTGTTTCTTCTCTGTGCCTTCTATACGTAGCTGGGGTCATGAACATAAGACTCAGTTTAGTTTCAGGCAGGTTCATGCTCTTTTGCAGCACATACCATTTCCTAAGTGATCTTTGCACGTTGTTAACAAATAGGGCAGAAACCCCTATAAACTCTGCGTTTGAGCAGCTGGGAGAACTGCTCATGGATTCGACAACGAACAGAGAGGAAGACTCTGTAACGAGATCCAGCCCAAGCAGTTTCTGAAAATTTAATTTAGCAGTTTCATTCCCAAATAAATGTATATTAGCACCTAAGTCATGCACTGTCTAGTGTTTATGTTGCACAATTGAAAACTTACTTTTCGTTTCCTACCCGAAACCAGATGGCCGGTTTTAGCAAATTAATGGCCTAATATACTCTAGAACATTCCTTCATTTTATTTTTTCAGTCCTTTGTTCATTGTGAGTTCTCTAACACAATGCAGTCTTCCAAGTTTGGTTTTAAAGTAAATCTAATTTCTCTAAAAGAATTGAAAGTCTTTAAGGCTAGCAGAGAAGTTGCCCTTCGCTGTTGCCCTTTTGTTATAAAGATTCCGCTCGTTTCTGAAAGAAAGACATGTGAGAAAAGGAAAATTAAACCTCCGGTGACCAGTGCTTGTTAAGAACAGGTGAGATTCCAGTGAATGCTGGAATGTCACTTGGTGAAACAACCATTTCCCTTCCATGAGTCCCTGGGTGCTTTTACCTCCTTATAAAAGAAAAGCTAGGATTTTAATTGGTTTAAGAAGTGCTGAAGGTACGTGAGTGCAGAGACACTAAATAAGACTGGAGCACAGATTGGAGGGTTCACGCGCAAGGCAGTGCAGCCAAGGCTGTTAATATCAGTGGAGAACATTTAACCTTAAAAAAGAAAAAAAAAAAAGGAAAAAAAAAACGAAACCAAAACAAAACTCAGTGATTCAGCTGCTTCTGACACTCAGTTCCTCCCTCCATTTCCTGCTCAGTCTGCGCTACAGTGACCTCCAAATCCCCTCATTTCCCATCTTGCCGACTTCTTTTCAGCATCCTCATCACTGTTATCTCTAACAGTTCTGTTTCTGGCCCACCTCCCTTACTTGTTTTTAAGAGAGTGTTTTGCTCTAGTAACTACTATGGAGAGTGGGAGACAGCAAAAGGTGAATGACTGCAAGATATTAATAAAAAATATTACTTAAAAACATATATCTTGGACTGATTCCTGCAAATCCCCCAAGGTGAGAATATCTTTGCCATACCTCAGAATGAACTTTGTGGGAACAGCATTTTAGCAAAGCCTGAAGAATTAGGCTGTCTTCAAAAATGCAGATGACTGAATTCATTTCTTCAGTTCTTTTAGTAGCTAAGACAGTCTACTGAAAAAACGCAGATGTTTGGCATCTTTCATAAATTCAGATCTTATTTAGTGGTTATTTTGAATAAATTAAAACAGAAATGCTTTAAATACTTTTACGGTAGAAACAAAATATTTTAGCTTTATAAAGAATAATATTTTAAAAGGCAGAAATTACTTGGAAATGAAATATGCCATGAAATGTCTGGTCAATCTAAAACAAAGCTTGAGCTGCATGTTTAGCTACCAAGCAAGATATAGTCAATATATGCCTGATACTAACTATAAACATACCTTCTGTTGCTAAAATGCAAACATATTCTGCAGACTTCAAAAAGACAAAATTTGAAATACTTTACTACCCTAGCAATGGATACTTAAAAGTAGTATAAAAGAAAGAGATCAGCTGAACTTTTTTGTACATTTCTTTTGAATGGTGATTCTCACAGTTTTCCCCCTTCACAATTACTGAGTTGATTTGGAAGATTTTTATGTTTCTTTCATATAGTGATACTACAGAGAGACATTACTTTAAATGGAGCAAATGTGATCACAAAGCCCAGCAGAAATTTTACTGGCAGTATTAGAATACAGTATTCTAGTATCTTGACTGCAAGATAAAAATACTATTAAATTTACTGGGATGCATTTTGAAATCCGTTAGCAGAGGAGCTTATCCAAAGCTCTGAGTAGTTCTTTACAGACTCCCAAAAATAAAAAGGCATCGTGTACTACCCACACCCATCCATCAGCTGTGCCCACATACAGACACCAGTGTGTCTCCAAACTGAAATTACAAGCGCCTCATTCTCCTGCGCTTCCTCCCACAAAGCCTTGGAAAAGTTTTATAGCGTGTCCAGGTTACAAATGCAGGCTCTGGGGGCACAGCACAACCCTGACTTGCTGGGCACACAGGGAGAGCTTCCTTTTATCAGCCCCTTTACTGGGGGCACCTGGACAAATGTTGTGGCTGGGCTGAGAAGAGGAGCGGTCTCATAGGCACGAGAAGGAGGTGACTCAGACTTTTCTGGACCTTTTCTATAAACAGAAACATAAAACCATTTGCTGCAGGGACTATGGTTAGAGCAATGTGATTGGTATGAGTTTCTCCAGTCTAGTAATACCTGTAAGCAGTCAACCAGTTTGTTGATTCTTTTTTTTAACTTTTTTTCCATATGATTATTATGGCTAAGTGGCAAACTTACTCTGAATTTCAGGAAACATCACCACGGCAAAATAAGACATGCCAGCCTTGAACGGACTGCCTACCCAGGATCCTGTTTCTGAAAGGGGAAAATAACAGGCATAAAAAGGCATAAGAAAAGGCATAAGATTTTCTCTATTTAGCCAAGACCTATATTCACCAAAAGAGTAGCATTTTAAATTTCCCCAGGAATACATTTTCTGACTGTTAAATTCCAGTTCCATTTCTATCCTTTTAGTGTTTGAGTAATAACGGTGTGATGCAGCCATGTCCACAAATTCATGTGAAAAAGTGTGACTTTTCTCAGCCTTAAACTTATTACTATCTCGTCATGAAGTGTCCTAATTACCTCGCCCGGCTCAGTCAGCGTTACATACGCAGCACTCGCATTCCCTGTGGTCCTTTCTAAGCTAAACATCGAATAGATCAATTTGCGATGCTAAGGCAGCACAGAAGGGACAGCACAACTACATTAGTTCCGGCCATACGCCAAGCTCCTCGGCAGGCCTGCGGTGTCGGAGGGGTTCACTGTGGTCCTGCAGCATCTCTTCAAGGAGAGGTTTCTCTTTAAGCTTTCCTTCAGATCCTTTTTCTTGGCAGAATCCAGTCGTTTGCGTGTATATGTCAGAGAGAAAATAGCTAACCAGGTGAGCAGAAAGCAGCAGAGAGATGTTTCTCCCCACATGGGGGGAACTGGCACTTTTCTGCGACATGCGAGGCTGTGGGTGAAGGCACAGAGGCTGGTGTTCCTGCGCTGCGTACGGTGCCCGTGCTCCCACCAATATTCTGGTTTAGCACAGAAACGTTCTGGTTTCTCCACGTAGAAGCGCCAGCTTGCAGTTGAGAAGGGCAAATGATAAATTGCTATTTCGGAAAGGAAGAGCTTTGCTGAGAATTCACCAGCTTCCCCTCAAAACTCTACTGACATCATTCTCAACTGTTTGAGTGTTGGAGCCCAGATGTGGTGCTGTGGGCTCGCAGTTCACTGGTTGCCTGTGATCCAAAACCGGGACAGTGTAAACTGTCTAAGGGGTTCTGCCAAGTGTGTGCGTTTCGGTTTAACTAGTCCTCCAAAGCTTTGCCTCTGTCATAGGCTGCCTTGGTAGCTTGATTTAAGTCTGCACCATGAAGGTATATCATCTGTTTTTTTTTTTTTTTTTTTTTTTTTTTTTTTTAAGTGAATCAGATAAACATTAAGCAGAATTTTACTCGACTTCCACTTCACTTTTGAAAAACATTAACAGAAAAATTTGGTTTGTGCTTGTCCCCTGGCTGTCTCTGTCAATTGTTCTGTTTAAAAAATGAGATTATTTCTAAAAATAAAGTATTTCTTAAGCCAATGACAGCAGTAAAGAAGTGAAATAAGTTCAGCTAGCTGACACTCAGTGCCAGCTGTTTGCTTTGCACGCTGACCAGCTCATATAAACACTGAGCATCGACTATCAAAAGACCTAAACCATTTGTGGGTAAATCCAGGATTCTAAACTCCTGTTTCAATGCCCTCCTAATTTCAGTTGTGGGAATATGAACAAGGCATCATCCTTGAGGGGAATGAGGGGTAGGAAGAAGTGCTACTTATTCATTTACATCTACTTGTTTATTTTTAGCTGTGATCCATTCCAATATGTCTGAAACGGCAAGTTTGTAGTATTGGTATTAGTTTAAACAAGTTTACATAGAAGGGAGGAGAATCTTCATAAAAATGTTTGTATATCCTTTGCTCATGTCAGATAGACATTGTAGGAGCACAAATGTTCCGAGGATTTTTCTGTACAGGGCTTTATAAAGTGCCAGCTTAACAAATCCTCTAGCTACTGCTTCTGGCCAACGACTGGCACGACTGCTTAGCTGTGTGAGTGTCAGTCAGGTGAACCGCTCACAGCAACAAGCAAATTAGCAGCAGATTTTCACGGTTTGGTCCATATCTTTATGCAGAGCTTGCCTCATGGTCTGAAGTCCTACTCGCAATCACAAAGTCCTTGTAGAAATTCTCACCGTTCACGACAGGGAAAACTCAGAGGAAACCATGCTAGGAATGCATTTAATGTAACTGTTGAGTTTTGTGGCTGGGATTTAGTGGCCAGGAACAATAAAGAGGAGCCGTTAGCATGTGGCCAGTCAGCTCTCCGCAGAATATCATTGAATACCCAATGAACTAGAGCCTGGAAACCCTCTGTTTGTCCACGAAGCCTCTTTCTAGGAGGCTGTGATCTAGGAACTATGAGCAATTTAAGCTTATGCTTAAATATAGAGCCAAGCACATGAACACACTAGTCCTAAGGCTGCCCTTGTGTGCACCATAGAGGCATATAAGATTGTTGGGGCTGAGGCAAGGCTGAAGACCTAAAGTGGTCTCATGGGTGAGCAGGAGGGCCTAGCAGATAAGCACGGTGTCTAATCCTGGCTGCCCAGAGAAAGGAGGGAGAAGGCAGCTCTGCCATGCAGGTGCCCTAAGGCTGGCAACATGAGCATGTGAAGCATGGGCTTTAACAAAGCTTTCCTTGGCTAAAGAGCCCAGAAAGCTATCTGCAGAGAGCAGGATGAAGGAAGCTTTCAACTGTCCTTCAATCCCCTTAAATTTGGAGTTGATGTTTATTAGCTAAAGACCTTGAGCAAAAGCTTTAGCTCTTCCCGACAGAGATTATCTGCCAGAGGCACAAATTAGGATATTTCTTTACACTGGCACACTTTACCTTTGCATTCTTGTCCAGGAGGTGGGTAAAAATCTATTATTTCCTCTATTTCTTTTTACTCTAAAATTCATTGTGCTGGAGTGATCTCCCATGTCTGCTATGCTGTTGTCAGCACCAAACGAAACAAAATGCAGCTCTAAACCATGAAGGGAAGTTGCTTCACTCTTATAAAGGCTGCTTCTCTAGGAAGGGATTGAAGGATGACAGCTTGTACCTGTCACTGTTGACAGTTCTGGCTGAGTGTGTAGCCACGCACCTGAGCCAATGCAGTGTATTTTGTAGGTCCTGGTTCCCAGCCATGTGTGCTGACCAACAGAAAGGAGTATTGGCACCTCAAATGAGAGTAGAAGATGGAAAACTTAATGAAAACAGGAAAAGTGGATCCTGGTAGAGTCCTTAGTTGAACTGTAGAATTGTGGGTGCTAACATGTACATGGGATTCAGAAAACAATAGCACAAATTTAATAAATAAAATGCCATTGAGGTGTGCTATGCAGAAAAAGGCATCAACTCTCATTAAGTCCCTAGCCTGAAGACTGCAGGAGCCCACGATAATATTCTTGGGGAGAATCACTACAGGTTTACCTTGTTTTTATGCCCTGCCCTGGCATATCCTTTTGGCCGCTGTCAGACCTTTGGTCTGACGTGGCCTGGCCACTCTCGTGTCCCCATGGGCACATCCCAGCCGCGGGAGGTGGCTCCGCAGGACCCCTCGTGCTCCCAGTTCCCTGGCTTTCCCAGCTGCGTCACCGTGCGGCTCCCTGCCCTGCCCGCGCACGCCCGTCTGGTTTCAAAGGAAACGCAGCTCCGTACAGAAACCTTGTGCAGCCCAGTGTGCAGGGAGCCAGGGCACGGAGAGGGAGTGCCCTGCGACGGGGTCAGTGAGACACATCGCAGAGAGGCCGCAGGCTGTGCCCAGCCCCTGGGAGCTGCACAACTGATGTCAATAAGAGAAAGATCAGACCCTGGTGCCTAAAATTATTTGCTTTAAGTTAATGCTAAACATATTGCCAAAGCATCTCGCACAATTTCAATTATGCACAGACAGGATCTGCATTGTGGAGTTCAAATTTAATTATATTGTCATTTACTCCAAGGAATGTTTGTGGTTTAAACACTGTTTACATTTATCATCTTTTGGTTTACATTTTTTCCTGAATTATTAGATCATAAGATACCACCGCATCAAGATTTAGCATTCAGACAGGATACTATTTTAACATTATGTGGTAACTATTTAAAAACCAAGCAATTGTCAGCCTCATGGCACTGAAATAACTCTTCGCTCCATGCTCAAGGCTGTGGAAGCTCTGGAACGTCCTAATGGCAGAGTGGCCTGCCAAACTGTTCAGGGAGCGCTGGGGTCAGTGTCCCTGCTGGTGTAACACCAATGACTCCATGGACTTGTTCCAGTGGGGATTCTGGCCCTCCATAGAACTCCTGCAGGATGTTCATTGTTCGATTATACGGATCGTCCACATGCTGTGATTGTACAATATCCTTTGAAAAATCCCCTGGCAAAGCAGTTTTGAGAGGCTCGTGACTTTACAGAAATAAAGAACCTGAATTACTCGATCCCATGATTGTGCTCCTAAATGGCTACAGAGCTCTCCAATGTGTACGACGATTTGCTTCACAAACCAACCACGTGATTAGAGACTGACTTCAGAACTCATGTTCATCTCATAGCAGGACAATCGCGTTCAAGACTTCTGCTCTGGCAGTGGGATATCAGGTGCCTTCCTAGACTACTCAAAGATAGGCACTGACCTACAAGTCCAAGCCTATATGCAGAAGACACTTCCTGCTGTCAACCACTTGTGTCTGACAGTTGTGTGTATTAATTGCATGTATGAGTTTGTATTTTCTACTCAGAAAAATGGGACATTGATCAGAACAATCTCAATAGCGGGAATTAGATCATTACATAGTGAAGTCTTGAAACGTCGGAGCCGGACTTTATTTGCAGAAAATTATCCCAACATTATCAATAACATTATAGTAACTATAGAAAAAGACCTGAAGTATAAGATACATAAAAAAAAAAAAAAAAAAAAAAAAAAAAAAAAAAAAAAAAAAAAACTTTACAACTTTCAAACAGTGAGTAAACATTATGTAAGAGATAAAGATAATAAAGTCATTTCTTCTACACTTTTCTACCCACTTCTTCTTTGGGAAAAACATTTGTCTGCATTTCAGTTCAAATTATCATGAGGGCAGAACAAAGTTTCTTCAAGGTGTATTGGGACTATACAGAGTACAGCTTTTCTCTTCCTGTTCCAGAAAATGTATGTCATTCAATTCAGTCTAGTCCAGCATAGAAATAAAGTGCTTTCTCATCAGGGATTATAAATCGAACTTGTATGCGTACTGTAGTAGGCTGGGTTATAGTATACAATACAATAAAAATAAATATACATACATATTCATTAGCACACATATATTCACATATGCACATATATTCACATATATTCATATATGCACATATATTCATTACACATACACACAAAAAAGTGGGTCTAGTCTTGCCCTTCTCATGCAAGCAAAAGCATACTTGATACCGAGCTTTAATATAACCTGTGTCCTTGTGAGGATTGCAGAATCAAGCCGTATTAGAAGTACTAATGTCAGACTGTCCATATTCCTCCAGTATGTTTCATATTTGAACAAATATGAAAAATATGAAAAAGACTTGCCCCATCTACTAATAAGTTGCTAAATTATATGCAGCTGGATTAAATCCCTCTACCTAATTCACATTTCCGCTTTTTTTAATTACATGTCAGATGTGCCCTATGTAAAGCATTAAAGTGTGTGGAAGCTGTTAAACTACTCATTATAAATGCAGACCTTTCTGGCAGTCAGTGAATCACTTGCAAATAAATTCTGATTTCATTCTAATGCATTCTCATATACTTAAGGATCCACCAAATATTTTGAATGAATGAACTTTCAGCTGATGGGTGCTACTCAGTACTCACAGAGTGCAGTTAGTCACCCGCTCTGTAGTCTTCATCTTGACTGGAGGAGAGAGACCTCCCATCTGAATTTTAATGCATTCAGAATCATTCATACTAAAATTCATGAAACTTCAAGGATTTGTTCATACTAGGAAAATCACTTCAACTGATATGAAAAGAAAACGAGTTATTGAATCACAGCTCAACTCAGTTAGCTCTTTAATGAATTTGCTCATTCACCACTTCTCCCTTTTTGTTTGTTTGCTTTCTGCATATAACTAGTTCTGTGCAAGTATATGTGTACATATATACGATTATATATAGGTATAGGAAAAATACAGTTTCTCCTGGCCAGAATTCTCACTCTCAGCTATCTTTTTTCTGCTTTCTCCATTGGTGAGCTCAGGCACAGAATGCAGTAACGTAATTACAGAGCAGTGGTCAGTCTCTGGCAAAACTACCTTTTTGGATCCTCTGCCCCCAGCAGTGATCCAATATCCAGGAAAGCTCACATTCACTGAATTTACAGAAGAATGAATCAAATTAAACTGTAGCCATCCAAGAGTTAGGCCGTATTTAGGCTGTCAGCTGGATGGTCCTTTGGACTCAGTGTAGATAGGGTCCTTCCCCAGCGCCAGCAGTTCTAGGAGGGGACAAATCACTGTCTAGGGGCCTATCTCCATCTATGGGGATATGGGACTGTGGGGACAACCAAGGTAAATAGTTTAAAATGACACGTTTTAAATAGCTAAGCCTAGGTCAGATAAATGTCACCCTTTTGTCTGAACCTGGGTAATCCACCACATAAAAAAATAATAAAGCCATAAAAGATTCATTTTTTTCCTTGTTATATATAAATGCTGGCTAAGGCATTTCCGTATCTGGAATAATAGCATGAACTGACATTGCTGGCTGCAGATTTTTTTCCTTCCATTTTGAGAACGCTGAGCGCAGAACACAAGTGAGTCGGAGAGAGAGAGGGAGGGAGGTATGAAAAATGTGTCTCAGTTTGCAACTGCAATCCTTCATTTATTAATTCCCAAAGGACTTATGGCAAAATCTTATGGAAGTTTGAAAAATGACAAAAATGAAAGAAAAAAAAGGTAAGTCCTAAAAAATTTTAAGGTAATAGCACATATACTTCAGACTGCTCATTTCTTACAGTGACAGTTAAGATGAAAGAGCCTGAGAAGGAAAAAAATACCTTAACTTCTTTAATCATTCTTCTTCCAAGTCATCATCCCTGTGTTCCTTTTTTTTTTTCTTTTTTTTTCTTTTTTTTGCAGAAAATCTGGTTCTCTTTCTGTAGCTTGCAGTCACTTTGCAGGAGATCAAGCCCTTCCACAGCCTCTTGCAAAGAATGTAGAATAATCTATGCAGAGGACTGTCATGAAACAATATCCTCATGTACCATACTGAAAAATTATCTTCACTTATGTCCTTTATAAAAAGATAAATGTATCAGATCACATATCTATTACTCATATCAGTCAAGCTCAGTGTACAACTATTGTGCCCCTAAAGTTACAGAAATCACCAGCGAAGTTGCAAAGTACAGCATGCAGTAGTTAGGAAGCCCGAAATAAAGGGTATGTTAAGCACAGTGTTGCTGGGGCTTCCTTGCACACATCAGCACCAAAAAGCCATTTGATTTTCCCAGACTGAGCAGAGAACTACCTAGATCTAGCCGATAGGGATGTGAAGCACAGAAATGTTGCCTCTTGAGTTTGTGTGCATAAGGTTGTATCTAGATAATTCTGTCCAGCTGGGATCTAAAATCATGAGTTTATTCTAGATAGTAGGTACCTGCCTACACACAGCGAGAGAGGAAGCTTTAATATCACAGTTCATGTTTGTAAAAAAGAAGCCGCACAGGCGGAGTACTTGAGCAGGAGGAAATACGAGTTTAATTTTCTCCTCAGCTTGCAGGAACTGAAGCAGCAGCTTGTGCTCTGGGAGACCCTGCCCATCACTGCTCGTTAAGCGACGTTAAGAACGGGAGCACCAAGGCGCCAAGAGGAGGAGATGCCAGAGGAAACCAGTGGCGCGGCGAAGCAGCTGAAGCTCTGGCCCCGGCTGCCGGTGCGGACGGGGCGGCAGCGGCGGTGCCTCGTCGCAGCCGGAGCGCAGCCGGAGCGCCGCAGCCGCCCCTCTTCGCTGGTGAAGGCAGCGGCGCCCGGCCGCTTCGGGCAGCTCTAGCAGCCTGGAATCCTCCAGCGACTTAGATGTCTCTGAATGGCGGCATGAGAAACCAGAGTGCAGCTGTGCGCTGGGCCGCCCCTGTCCTGCAGCAGGGCAGCAGCCGCCAGCTGATGCTCAGGGACAATTCTGAGAAGGAGGCAACACGTGCAGAGATGTTTCCCTGGTTTCTGCCCTAGCTTCCTGCAGCAGAATTGCTGATGCCTTTGTGTCTGAGAGCCCTCAACAACCCTTCCTTCCATGAAGCTTCCCTTTGAGCAAAGCCAAGATGGGTCCTAGCGAATGTCCTGCTGTGACACAGATATTTCTGGGTCCGTAGGGATGTGCTGGTCCACGGGCCTTTCTGAAGAGCTCCCCGACAGCCAGGTGCCTCGGCTCCACTCCAGCCTGCCAGAGGTGCCGAAAACAACCAGACTCAGCCTGGCCCCAGGAGCTTAACACTCCTTTTATTGTCGAAGCAATAGCATAAAACATCTGAACAGCATTTCCAGAATGTAATCTAACACACTGTTTTGTTTGCATCTTTTTAAAACAAAATTACTAGGGTATAAAAGGCATTCTATGAATTATGTGCCTTTCATGTGCACTGGCGTAGGACTTATAAAGCCATTCGGAATAAGAGCCTGCTGTGGAAGAGAGCGTGTTCGCACAGTGAGCAGAGCACTTCAGCGTGTATCGTACTGTCTGAGACAGGACATGTTCAGGGAAGGTCATCCCTAACATTTTTTTAAGTTCCTTAGATCTGTGCCACAGCATGGGCATTATGGATACAGTAAGGATGTGGCCCGATTTAGGCTGCTGTAGGCACCCACCCTGGGGGTCAGGTTAGTCCCTCCTGGGCAGCTGCCTTCACAGGCCACCGTGGTTCCTAACACGATGTCCTGCATCACCCCCAAGGGAGCTGCAAGTAGAGAGCGTGACTACCCCAAGTAAGCCAGATTTTCAAGACTTCAGCACCTACAAGTGTGGCCAGATTTTTAAACATGCAGAATATCTACCAGCTCCCATGAAAGCTGAGAGCATTTAAAGTTTCATCACTTCATTTAGTTGCCTATGTGGGAACTGTTGGGTGCTGAACTCTTTTGAAACTTTTGCCCTGTGAAATGAGCCTTCAAGCATTTTACATCACAGCTGATGCTGTCTGTGTCTGCTTCTACGTTTTGAGTAAGTATGATCCTGACATAATACACTATAATGACTCCCTGTGCAGCTTTTTAAGGCTTTTATGTAAAGAGACACTTAGACTTCTTAATAGCTTTGAGTTGTTACTTTTAGGGCTCATAGATGTCTTATACACAAGAGTTTATGTACCAATTCATGTCAATGTGACTACTAGGCACATGCCGTCAGTTAAGCCTTGGTATTTTTCTTGGAAGATACACCAAATCTCCCCCCTTCCCCAGAGAAATAAATTACATATATTTGATGGGTTGCTTTCTTTGGTGTTCAGGAAGGCAGTGGCTACAAGAGTTAAGTAATTATCTGCCAAAAATCAGCCATAAAGATATGCCCATCAATGTATCCACTAATCTAAGTGTTTCTCAATCTTGTAAGTGAAAAACAGGTCTTCACTTAAGTCTTTTTTTTATTTTATTAATCATTCCTTATTTTCAGTCTTAGGTAACTTTCTTCATCTGACCACTGACTTCTCGAAAACAGGAGTTTTTGTTTGGAATTCTACTGTAATAGGAAAAGCAAGGCTTTTGATTGCATGTATATTCTAGATTACACATGTATTTTACAATCACTCTCCATGTGGTTATGTTTACCAATATAAGGTATATCAGAATTAATTGACATTAGTTGACAATCATGTAAGGGACATGGAAGGTCTGCGGATTAATTCCACAGCTTTAGGGTGGTCCAAGATATGCTTGTAAATTTTTATCCCCCACAAATCTAATACTAGGTAGAAAAATCATCTTTGTATTATACTTCCTCTGCACATTTCCATGCATTCTTTTCTCTGGGATGCCACTAGCACAGCCAACAAGTGGATGGCTCCTCACTGGCACTCGTGGGCACCAAAACGGGGATGCCCCTTGGAGTGGAAACAGTGGGCAGACCCTTCACTGGTAAGGGACAGGCTGGCGCAGATACTTGCTTGCTGCTAGATGACTGACTTTTCCATTGCTTCTTGCCAGACTGACAAACCAGACCAACCCCACTTCTTTCAGATGTATTCCTGATGCTGCCTAGACTTTGGGAATTATGTATATTAATATGCTTGGCCATATTTTTTGGCAAAGCAGACTCCCTGAACTCAATTCAGAATGAATATTTTTCCCCAGGGCCTCTGGCAATATGTAAATTGTTAAATCAGCTCACACATTTAAAAAATAATTTAAAAGTTAGATTACTGTCAAGTTAAATTCACTTTTTCAGGTATGGCATTTATTGCTTTCTCTGTTTATAAAAACTAGGTCACACTGTTTTTTAAAGAAAAAAAAATTAAATACACCTTTCCAGCACAAATTAATCTGTTTCCCAGTTAGATCTTTCTGCTGTGTTAAAAAAAAAAAAAATGTTATTTAAAACAAATCTAGCACTGAAGTAGTAAAAGATCCTTTTTTAAAAAGAATCGGAAGACTGTCGAAATTTACTGACTAAAATTGGTAAGTTATCCATTTCACTGAGTCAAAAACCGAGAGCTAAGCTCATCACTCAAAAAGTAATTTTATTGATTATGATTGTAACTAATATAAAATTCCCAACAGCCCTATGACTTTGTGACAAATATGGAGCTATTAATGTGATATTAACTGAAAAACAGTCCAGTGAGCAAAGAATGAATGAGTGGAAAAAGTAATGCTTTTATGTAGAAGTATGTTAATTATCCTCATTAGAGTTGTCTGAAAAATATTCAAACAAGAGAATAATCAAAAACTACTTGTCTGCCATTACCATTAAATCTTCCAGGATCTTCTTCAACTGTAATGGCAAGAGAAGAAAAACAGCAGAAGAATTTTACACTTCTACATCTAATGAGCGGGCGGAAGTGTTTCATGGTTTACCAGCTCTATCCTCAGCCTTCACTCAAGCCAGTGCAGTGGCACAGGGCAGTAGAAATCACAGTTTCCTCCAGATTATTATGTTTCCTACAATGAGTCAGACCAGAAAAAAACTTTTGGTAGAGAGCACCGAAGAGAAGACTGATGTTTCGCATGGAGAGCTTGATATCATTTTGCTTTCCCCCCGGGGCCTAAGGAAGCAAAGCTGAACATCAGAAAATGAACAGAAAGTGCACTTGTCCCCTCCTGGAAAATACATTTGAAATAAGGAGGGACTGAAACAACTGATCAGCTTTGGCATGTCTGTCAGAGGCCCTTCCGGAGCCAGTGCTCATCCAGGAGCAGGTCCAAGCCAAAGGAGACCAGTCCTGCGAGGCCAAAGGCTGCAGCCTGCAGGGAGGGTTGAGGAGGAATCGGCCAGGAGACGTAAGCAAGGTTGCACTGCTGCTGCCCGCATTATTTTGACTGTGTGGATAAAAAGCTTGCTCTTACAAGTATCCCTAAATGCTCTACAGCCTTTTCCTTTCTTTTCCTAGCTCTCTATCCAGTTTTCCTATCAAAAAAAGGCTTCAACACTTTCTTACTGTTAAAATATTCTTCTTTGTTGTCACTAAGAAACATTTTAAAGGAGGACAGATTTTGGAAAAATTGCTAATTTATTGCTAATGTTATCACACAAGCAACCAGGTTTTCACATTGTAGTCCATTTTGAGGAAGTTCTTGAGCATTATATTTTTCAGTACACATTCAACATATAACAGGACTAAAGGGTCATCCTCTAATTCTCTGACTGCAGGGAATACCTCTGTGTATATGTTCTCAGACAACCACGGATTAATATAAGTGCCAACAAACCTGGTGTTCTGGATCCCTATTGTTTAGAACTGGCAGCAGAAATAAAGCAATAAAACTGTTAATAAACATTTTGAATTACCTACTTGGTCATAGTTAAGCCAGAGCTAAAACCAATCTTTTTTGGAAACAGGGGAGGAATACACACTTCATTTCTGCCCCTCAACTAATCATGAGCACAACCCCCTTTTACGTAAACCTGGCAGACTCAGGCACAGGGACCTTAGAGTTACAACAGCATTATTTGCACAAAACGGTTTCAGTTCAGCTTTAGAAACATCTAATTGTGTATCTTCTTTTTATCATTTTCATTTTATTTTTTTTCTGTCTTGATCCACAATAGATAGAAAGAGTGTTAATATAAAAATGCCCTAAATATGGGACATATTGATGAATAGTGGTAGAGATCACAGAAGTCTTTCACCTTCTACAGGAAAGATTTACAATTAGGAAGGTAAATTCTCTGAGAAGTGTGCCAGAAGTTGGAACCTAATCCAGCTGTAATTGCATTTTTTCAACAAATACAGGGTGCCCTGGATCAGCCTTTGCTTAAGATCAGCTACATAAATTTACTTGTGGTTACGCCTCTCCTGAGCAATGGAATCATCCCAAATAACCGCTGCACTCCCTGGAGGATCCATGCCCTGCTGGCTGAGGGTCTGTACATAGAATAAAAAGACAGTCCAAAGGAGTTTAGTCTATCTAATGTAAACACAGCCACAGAATCAGCTGAATGCCAGCTGTATTTACTTAGCTTTTTTTTTTTTTCTATCCCAAATGTAGACAATATGTGTAATTTCTTTAAAAATTGGTTGCATATTAGTTGAAAATTAACTTAATAAATAAAATCAGTAAAATATATTTAAAATACATTCATTCACTGATTTCTTACACTAGTTATTTGAAATAATAGCATATGATTAAAAATTGTTTTGGCTAAACCAAAATATCAGTTGTCCCAACCATTAAAATGTCCTGGCTACGCTCCGAAGCGATGACAGTACTATATTTAGTCAGTGAGTACCACCAGCTGTCTTGCTAACAGAAGTCTGGCATTTTCCTTAATTGAGAGATGCAGTATGTGTGAAATGATACCACTCACACTCACTCACGATAATACCAGCATGACCTAGTTGAAAGCTTTTGATATTTTTTTCTTCTTTGTTCAGAAGAATAACATTTGGTTCAGTACAATGTTAAAAACTGAAACCTATCCAAGGGGTTTATAAGGAATTTTCTGCAGATTCTGATGTAGAAACCTCATTTTTTTTCCTGAGTTCTCCCAGCCGGGAAAGAGGTAGGTGATGGGAAAGAAATAGAAAATGTAGCCTTCAATATTTGACACTTACCTTCCCAGTGATCCATGTCCTGCAAGTTTTGGTGATACAGTCTGAACTTTTTTTGCCTAACTGAACGCTGGGCCAGAAAGTGCTCATGGTGTTACTTTTATATTACTGATTTCTGCAAACCTTCTGGTTAGAAAGCAATGGTGTCATTGATGATTTTTGATGTTAATCTGTAGCTGTGGACGCAACAAATGTATTAGTGAATTTTGGTTTGCAATCCTGCAGTATAAATTTCAGAGAGTGGTTAATAGTCCCTTCCCTCACTCTCACCCCTCAAGGATTTATTGCGCAGGAGGTAGGACAAACATGAGGTCAGAAGAGTAAATAAATGTAGCACTTCCCATGGGAGCTCCTTGCCACTGGGGCCTGGGTGATCTGTAACGTGGCTCATTTATTCTCTCTTGTTGAAGTGGTTCCACTTCACATAGATACATAAATAAACAGGCACTGGAGAAGGAACAAGAAATCTGAAGCTCCCCTTCCCAGGCAAATGTCCTAATCACCGTCTTAGAAAGATATACACTTGTTTTTGATCCCAATAAATATTTAGCCTCTGTATGTTAAGTGGTCCAGCGGCAACAGCAGAGGCTGCGAGACCCCTGTCCCCGGGCACGTACATTGCTGCTGCGGGCCCGACAGGGGCAATCTGAACCACGGTGTCCCAAATACAGCACGAATGTCCAGCACCCGGAGCCCTGGGGTGCAGGGGGAACGAACAACATTAATACCAGCTTCTCATTATTACCTTATGCCTCTTGGGAATCATCTGACCCTTGGTTTTCTTTCCTCTCCCTTTTTTTTTTTTTTTGGCTCTGCCACAAAGTGGAACCAAATGATTCGAGGTAAATTAAATGTTGCAAGCCATCCGGAACTGCTTTTTTTTGGATTCACTGAAATTGCTGAAAAGCCTTGGGTGGGTGGGGGAGAAACCTCAACACGGTCAAAAAATAAAAGGAAGAACGGCTGTTGAACAAGGGGCTTCCTTATTCACTCTGCCGAATACTAAGTGGCCGGCTGGACCTAGTGTGCACAGCTACCCATCTGCAGTGGAAGTGCTCACAAATGGAAAAACAAGTATTTAACAATATTTATAAGCATTATGAGGAGGTGAAGAGGCTGAACATGGAATTGGGGTATGAATCCAGTTCCCAGGTGGGCTACAGATTTTCTGTGTGACCTCGGATAAGTTAGTTACTCCCCAGATATCATTTTTTTTGTAGCTCTGGGACTGCAATGTATTAAGGGTGTCTATTTTGATGGGCTTATAAAGGCCTAAACAGGTAAACAGAACAGGTAAAACAAATAGTATGGCAACACATTAAACAGCAGTTTGTTATATTCAACATCACACTGTCATGCTGGGCTTTTTGAAATCTTTAGGTGTAGAATGTTTTTCTTTCCTCAGATACCTGAGGTTTCCTTCAAATGGGAAACTGCCCAGTATGGACAGCAGATATGAATTATTGCTCATATATTTGTTGCTCAGAAAAGACAGATTTGGGGGAGGCAGAGAAGAGAAGCTTAGATTTTCGGCTTCTTCAAACGTGGTTAAAATATGCTTGAATCTATACTGCTTAGGAAAATAATGTAGCTGGTCAGACTTTCTCAACGTATATTAACTGTGAAATGTACTTGAAAATTGAGATTTTAATTAAAAATCATTTTTCTTACCTAACATCACTGGCAGTCACTGAACAGCACAAGAATATAAATGAATTCTGGGCTGCTTAGCTTAGTTAGCTTAGTGGCTTAGTACCAGCTAACAAGCCAAAGAAGATTATAAAATCTTACAAAAAGCCCAAAGATCCAAACAGGAAATGTAGAATGTTTCACAGTCTGCCAGTGAAATAAAGACCCTCAGATATGTTTCTTTACTTTTATATTCCTCACTTATGTCTTCCACGTGGAAAAATCTGGAAGGGATGAGCAGGCTCTCAGTCACTGTTTAAGTACCTACTTTTCATAAAAGCATGAACCATAAGTGTTTTGTTTTCCATTGCATTTCACAGCTTCTGCAAGTTAAATGCCTTCAGACTCCCGCAGAGAGCTAAATCTGGTGTCCAGGCTGGAGCAGGTAAACAGAGTGTATCTTAATGAACTGCCAAATAATAACACGAGGGAACCTCTTAACACAGCTTTTCTTTCATTACCTATTCTAAACTCCATGCCCTGCTAAAAAATGGTGTTTGTTCCTGTGATTCCTGGTGTAACATGGATAAGAGGCATGGAGACACAAAGCTGACCCTAATTTAGTGCAGATGAGTCATAAGCCTTTACAGAAAGACTGGGTTAATTACTTTTCAATCATTTGTTATTTTGAAGGGAAAAGAGAAAATGTTGAAGGTCTGTATTTCCTCGGAGAAGATGTTTGGTTTGGATCATACTCCCAGCAGGGTGTCTTTTAGTAAGAATATCTGCTCCTCTGGCAGAAGCTTGTCAAACTAGGGGCTCCTAGCTCCACCTGCTAGTCAAACACAATCTAAGAAATCAAGTCTGCCCAGAATATGTTAGGATCTCAAAATAAAATGTGACACATTGATGCAAACAAACACTGAGGACTTGAAAGGGAGAAGCAGGGAAAACGAAGGTCATAGAGCAGAATAGCTTGGCTTGGTGAGACTTGGGCTTGTGGCTCTTTTAAGAAGAGAAAAAAGATACTTTAATTGTATCAGTGGACACCTCCCTCAGGTGGCAGTTTGGCATGGACTTCATGATTGAAAGGATCTGAAGGAAAACAGAAGAAACCAGGAATGAGTAGAATGGTTTCTGGGAAATAATTTTCAGACAGAGATTCCAAGAGGGCAGATTGCAGTGTACACTAAGCCTGAGATGAATGACTTGATAAAATTTTTACCAGGTTACTAACAAACCCCAGAATTTAAAAAAACAACAGGTCAGCTCCAGCCACTGTAAGCTGAAGACCTTGTTTAAAAAAAAAAAAAATAAATAAATAAAAACAAAAATCAAACATGGAAAAGTCAAAGCTCCTATATGCAACCACTTATTCTGCAATAACCCAGGGGCTGCATACCCAGGGGCTTCAAGTTGCTGTGGTTCTTCGAATTTCTAGGTGAGTCACTTATAATGACATGCTACCATATATGTTTCAACAATATCATTCTTCTTTCTATATAGGCCACATATTTCTGCTCCAAAAGTCTAGGTTTTAATTTTAACTATATTAAAATCATCACCCTAACTAAGGGTTAGTTTCAGATAAAGGAAAGTTTCAGATAACCAATACATGTTCTACAAGGTCGCAAAGAGCTTGAGCAAGAATGTGGCATACGTGACCTGCTGTCATTTATCTCAATGGGACATTAACTCTGAGCCTAGTGTTTCCTTCATATGTAAAATTCTGATCTGTTTCACTTTTGTTAAAACTTCAGCAGCTGAGAGATACAGTAGCAGATGTTATAGACAGATGCAAAAGGCATCTTGCTACTATCAATGACGCTGGGGATCTCCACCATTTTTTGACAAAGTTTAAATTATTTTCCAAAAGAGGAATACTCTCCAGTTTTTGCACTGCAGGTCTTCTGCTTCCAAGAATCACAGCCATGGAACATATCTTGACCTACTGATTTTCCCCAAACCATTCCCATATGGCATCTGCAGTACAAAATTGAGTGACACCAGATTTATTGGCTGTGTAACAACTAATTTAGCACTGATTACATTGTTCTGGGTGATGGCACGAGGTTTACTACTGTAGAACGGATGTTACCTGACCCTTGGTTATTTTCTGGCTCATGATGATCCATTTCTTAATATGTAATGTAAATGGTTGCTAGCAGTCGAGCAACCCTAGCTGAGCAGGCCTACATGGCAGAACATCTGCAATATGATCTCCACACCGAATAAGATGTCGCAAATATTATATACTAGTAGAGAAAAGTTTGATGGATTTTCTTTTTCTCTATTAAGGCCTGGCTTAAAACATTATACATCTGGTGGAATTTAGAAAAAAAAAAAGAAAAAACATTTTGGGGGCTGACAGGCTATTATGGGTACTGCTTAGGCAATATAAATCTCACAAGACTGACTGCAGCATCGTAACTTGCCTAAATGCCTTTAATACTTCATCTCAGCCCTGGAAGGAAGGTTTCTAATGGCTATCTCCTGTGAGTAGGTCAGCAAATTCAAAGGTAGCAAAGTGCAAAAGATGAAATGTGATGTGCTCATTTGGGAACATGGAGGGAAGCAGTCAGAGTGCCGCAAGGTCAAATAGCACCTAACAAGCTCCTAGGGGTCTTCCAAGCTTCAGAAACTGAATTCCAAAGAACTGAACAGTGAATAGCAAATAGGGCAGGAGCAGAAAGATTGGACAGGAAAGACAAGCTACTCTCTGTTGGCATATCCCTCCATCATGAAGGATGAAATTGGAGGACTGATTGTAATGACTGATGCCAGAAATTTCTTGGAGCTTGCATCTTTTCCAACCACGGTTGCTTTGTGCAAGGACACTAGGCAGGTTTCTGTGGGATGGGCACAGATCAGGACTCAGAAGAGAGGGGCAGGAAAATAAAAGATTGACCATGGCTGGTATTTTCAGCAGGAAATCCAATGCCTGTCAAGCTTAGAGGCTTTTGTGTTAGTCAGTCTGCAGCTGCTAACTCTTCTCTAAGCAAAGGCTGGTATGCTGTAACATTTAAAAGTGGATTTATCTTCTTATGCGTGTTTTATCACGAGGGAAAGAAAGGCTGGAAGTTTGGTTCCAAAACAAGGATATTTTTTTCTTTTGTCTAACCTCCTTTTCACTAAGATGAATATAAATGAGTAAGGATAAAATGATGAATTACACAGATTATTCTCAGTAACTCGAGCAGAAGCCTCATAAATAAATAAATAAATAAATAAATGAGTAGAAGCTAAAAATACAGAAAGATCCATTTATGAAAACATAAGCCTCATTTGTACTGTTCATTTCTTAATTCCATATGTAAATTGTAGTGGGATGTCTTGAATATTTTCCATGCATGTTTACCTTATAATATGTTACGGATATAATACTTTTTTCTCTCTGAGCCATTTCCAGTATTGTGGCTGGGCAGCCCAGCTGGGATACAGCTGTGTAGTGTCCAGCTGTGATGAACTGTTCATGTTTTCCTTTGTGCTAAAGTTGTGACATTGTCCACTGCTTTGGTGTCTTGAATGCTGGTGGTTAATATGGCAAATCTGAAATCATGAAAACCGCTCTTTCTAGGCCAGCTCCTTTTTGCATTAATAGTTCCTAACTAAACAGCATCATGCTAGAGGACCTAAAGATTATTATTGCTGTACTCAGGATGTGTAGGAACAGATACATAGTACAGGTCATGTCCACAGGTCCTTTACAAAATGAACTCGTCAGTCCCCTCATTGATTAGCAGTTATGCTAAATATAAGTCCAGCCCTAATCCTGCAAAAACTTTTGGTCAAATAAATAAATTCTTTCAAACTTTCACACTTGAAAAAAAAAAAAAAAGCCTTCTATATTCTGATGCTATCACCCTGTCATTAGAAATCTTTGAAACAGCATTCCTCCCCCAGGTTGCATTCTGTGGTTATGAACTTCATTTGATCACTGCCCCATCAATTTGACATTAACTGCTACAATTTACAACTGCTCAGGCTTTCCACCTATTCTTGCCATACCTTCTGCAAGAGCAAAAAAACCTGCTGCCCAGGGGAAGTCTGAAAGAATGCAATGTCTTGTTAAAACCTGAAAGGGCAGCGGCGGGTGGGGGAAGAACCTCCCAGAAGAGAAACCCGAAGGTTTGATAATGAATAATGCTTCCTTCTCGGCTGTGAACATGGGTGACCTGGCATGTAGACCACAGCAAAGTAGTGAATAATTCACTGGGAGAGTCATAGACCTCCTGGTAGACCGCAGCATTGCTTTGTCTCACAAATATGTTCCCCCACAGAACAGGGCTCGACAGGATGTTTCAGTCTACAAATGTTTAAACGAAAGGAGGGTGCGAGAGGGCATGCGAGGGAGGTACCGTGTGTCGGGGCACGCCAGTCGGCAGGACTTTTTTCCCCACTCGCAGTGCATTGGTAATTCTATAGGTACTACAAATAAGGGCAACAGAGGAAGAATGGCTTTGATGAAACAGAGGCTCCTGTCCAGTTTGTAGCCCACCAAGAAACCAGTTCCATCCTCCAGAACAGATGTTCTAGTAGCACTGATTTGTCTGAGCTGCAACCGCAGGAGCATGGACATTTCGAGTAGCAGCTGGGAGCCAGGCTGACTTCCTGACCTTTGTGATCATAAAAGGAAAAGCATCCAAAGGAGCAACTGGAGCCAGAACATGGTCCCAGCTCTGCTCTCTTCGCTTTTGTGGGTTTCTCGCCCTGACAGGCACATCTGAGGCCAGACCATTTCCGTTTTAGTTTGCAAAGGGAGGAAAATTCTTGAATCACTGACCACTGTTCAGACTGAACCTCCTCCTGTCCCTGACCGCCGGGCTGTGAATCCGCACCTGGACTGAGAGCCAGGCAGAGGGGAGAGAGGCACAGGGCAAAACCCTAGACTCTCAGCTCGGGTACGAGTCTGAGCTGCGTTTGCGAGTAAAGCTGGCAGGCACTTTGTTTTAACTTCAGTATCAAACTGTTTATAGAAGCTTTTTGTCATTTCTCTTTCACTTTTCCATCTTTGGTGCCAGAAATGTTTGGAGACTGCTCTTATGGCATATCTGGAGTTTAAATTGTTTGGTCTCATAGGGCTTCTGAGTAAGTCGCTTTTATATCCAGATCGTCTCATATTACCTAACTCACTCCTAATTTCATTGTGGCTATTTGCAGCATATAATCGAGTGAACGTCTAGCCTGTACCTTTTCTTCTCTCATCCCAGACAAGCAGAACCTAAATATCACTTTTTCTGACTTACCAGGCAGTGCCTTGTCCTATCACATGGCAAAGGACGTGCTTGATCTGTCGGCTCATGTGACAGGAGGAGGCCAAGCTGCTAGACTTTGGTTTGGGACTGTGTTCTTTGGGCATGGCGCAAAGGGGCCATAGATATGAGGCAACTACTGTGCAGCAGCTCTGCCCGTGTCCTGTCAACAGCGCAGAAGTAAAGCTGCAAGCTGGCACCGTGCTTCAGAAGTGAGCAGGACAGCATCCTCGGTGCAGAAAAGGGGGCGGGAGGCAAACATTTGAATGCCATGGGAGCCTCCAAGGCCTGCTTTTGGCAAGGATGAAGGTCAACCCAATGGCTACAGAGGGGAGGAAATCATGTCTTGAGCGAGATGCTGCCTTCTGGCTCCCTTCCCTCTTTGCACTTTCCCCCCAGCCCCACTTGTCCTGGGTGATGTTTTACTCAGTTTCACTCAGCATCACACTGTAGGGGAAACACAGACACTTCCATTATGGTTTTATGTCAAAAACATTAAGGCTTTTTCATTTGCAGATCATTGATCTATGAGAATAGGAGAATTTATTTTGAAACCAACCTTTACAGTAACTGCAGCTTCTGCACAGCCTGTAGAAATCTCTTTACAGAAATATTCACAATAACCTAGTTTTATAACTAACCAGAGGGCTATTTTAGCTGTTTTCTAAGAGGATACAGTTCATGATTTTCACTGTATACTACAAATTTGGCTTTAAAGCTTGATTTAAATATTAAACAACTTTGGTTTAAATTGCTACAGAAAGTGGCTACTCCACATTTTTATGGTGCCTTTAACTCACATCTTCAGGCTGGTTCTTCTCATATTTAGCAAAATCATAAATCTGATATTTTTATTCCAGATTCTTGGAATGATTTAGTCATCATTTTTACTGTTTAAAAGGGGCTTGAGAAGCTACACTTAATATTTACAAGTCTCTACTGTAATCTAATAATTTTTCCAACCATCAAAGTCACATGGCCTTCTGCAAATTGGCTCTTGGAACACCACTTTCTATGTATCTTTCCTATTATTTCAAGCTATTACATACTCCCCTCCAGCCAAGAGGAAACTTTAAAGGCACACAACTAAAGAATCTTTGTTTATTATTTGGAATAGCTTGGATGTATTTCCCTTGGCCAGGTTTTTCTCACTGTTACTGGAGATCTAAATTTTCTTGCTCTTTCTAGTAAATAAACTTTAAAATATCATAATCATAGATAACAGCAGATAACACCACTATTAGTATCAAATGAACACTCATATTTTCCCAATCAAGTGGTGCCTGGCAAACTCTAGAAGAATTTTATCTAAGAACAAATTTACTTATTGTTCAGGTTCCAGGAACAAGATGCTTACAGGCTGAATCCTGCCGTTCACTGTCTCCTATCTTCTTGCTTTCTTGAGGAGTGAGATTTGGCTCTCAGCTCTCACTGAAATCCAGGGAAACCGGGAGCGCTCTCAGTTTCTCAGGAGACTGAGCCTATAATATTCAAGGAGCACTTGAACAACTTGTACAAACACAGAAGGCAAAGCACACAAGTATGTATTGCACAGGGAAATGAGAGTCACTTTAGAATAATGCTGATAAAAATGTCTGAAGCCGTAAATGGAACAAGGACCTTCTCTCCTCCTCGACGCCACATTGTGTAACACCTCCTACAGATTTTAATAGGTGTCCCAGCTCCTTCAGCACAGGCCATTATCTACACAATGTAATGCAGGTTACTACCCTGCAAAAATTAGATCTGCTGCTTTATCAAGGTGCTGCCCCTGCTGTGCAGGCATCATTCTCAGTTACAGAGCTGTTTATGAGGGTTGATCTCCTGGCGGTGTAGAGCAGATCAGACTCTGCTCCCATCATGGCACTGAGCTGCGCTTTATTTCTCCGCTTACCCTCAGAAACACGAGTGACAGAATCTAACCCTTAGCCCCATAAAAATAGCAGGTTGTTTTGAAAGTCAAAACGCAAATAATTCATGAATTCTGTAAACAACTCTAAGGGAAGAGAAAAATGGTAGGTAGAATTTGCGTCTGCTATTTTTACCCGTATGCCTAGTTGATTACATGTCATTCTTCTCACACAGAACTAAATATCTTAAATGCAAATAGCCAGAGGTTGTGGCACTTTTTTTGCCCTTTCCACAGCTGTTCATTACAGAGCTCTATAGCAGCTGACAGCAGGTGAATATGTGGATGATGGGCCATGGATATATTCTGTTAAATAGAATGAATAAACCATTAAATGATCTTATTTCTTGATATGCCTGAATACAAGCTGCATTTACAAGAAGAGCAATGTTAAATTCTGTATAGCAAATCCTTCTTATCTTTTGCAGCACATCACTCATGCAAATTTTATGCTATAATCACTTAAGCAATTATATCCTTCATTTATTTTTAATGTTACGGAGTATCCTTTAGCTTTTAGTTCTAGACAATTGAAATAAGAATGCATAGACATGGAATATGCAACTAGCAATAATATCTGACTTGTTTTGTAAACTCTATTTGGCATTTTATATAACTTTTTTTTGGCCTGGGTAGCAATGTGTGACAATGTAGCTTCCATTTTTTGATAACCAGCACCTTTCTTTTAGATTATCTACACCAAGTTAACTGTACGTCTGTGTGATTTGGCTAGCATAGGAACTGAGGATGATTTGAAGGGAACTATTTCAGACCAAATGCATATTGTATGTATGCAATATATATGCATGTATAAAATATAGGGGAAAATGCACATTTTAAACAAAATGAATTAAAAGATCTAGGAAATTATAAATTCAGTCCAAAAACATCATCTAAAAAAAAAAAAAAAAAACAATATTTTGACCATTTTCTGATTTAGGAATCTGAATCCAGGAACCTGGAACTGGAAATATCTCTCCCCAAACTCTAAGTTACCATTTTCTATTAAGATATTACTTCATATTACGACATATAAAACAAATAGCATATTACTTCAGCTGTAGCTGTTCTCTCCCTGTTGGCTCCAAAGGGGCTTTCCTTCCCCCTAGCCCCAGGAATGCTGCCCCCCGACCCCTTGCACGCCCCGGCACAACCCGCAGGCCTCGCTGCTAGACCAGAGACTCTCTGGGCTGCCTCATGGGCCATTTTTCCATCTTCAGCTTTCCTACACAGCAGGGCTTTCTTTCTGGACACCAAAACTTGGGGAGAAGGCCTTGGCACCTCCCTGGAGAGCAACGCAGCATTCCTTGCTCTTGCAGGAGAAGTCATGCACCCTGACACAGCAACACCTACTTATCTGAGACTTGCACGAGTACTGTGAAAAAGCAACGTGAACTTCAAGTTAGCAATTCCAGGAGTTTTAAAGACGGGGTAGAACAGAAAGTGTGTGTGATATAATTAAGAAGTTTCAAAATCTTTCCTTGCGTGTAAGCAGAAATTAGTATGAATATTCCATCCTTTAATAGTGTAAAGTGCAGATACAGCAAATTTTACTACAATCAAACAAAGGTACAGGGCCTATGAATCACAAGCTCCACTAAGGCGGAGATCTGTTATCCCACTGGCTCACATGAAAGTTAGACTCCAATTCTCCATAGCCCACTGCTATTATGTTCTGTGTGGAATTAGGTTGTGTTGCTCGGTTGGCCTAATACTGTTTTTTTGCCGCCAACTGTGGACCAAGAGTGGGGGAGAGAGATTCAGTTAATTTTTATGCCTTGCTTTATGCCAGCTTCTGGAAAGATACTGTGTCCTATATTTGGAGTTCTCTCTCTGTAGAGAATTCTTCTTTAACTGGTTTCCAGGGAGTCCTTTTTCCAGTAATACTACTGAAGTTTGGCTTAGGCCACAATTTTGATCTCAAATGCTTTAAAGGACAGCTGTACCATTTCTTTTTAATGATGGAAATCCATAAAAAAAAAGTGCCTGCAGTTATCTGCAGAATTCTCACAGGTTTAAAGGAGTTGTTTTTGCTATTTAGTAGAATTAAGTAAGTCTATAAACATAAGGATTTAAAATATAGTGGTAACAAGATCTGAATTTAAAGAGCATGAAGAAAATATTACATGTAGACTACAAAAATATAAACTAGATATGATTTATATATTAAAATAGGTTTTAGCAATATATAGAGAAACTGCATTATAATGAAAAACAGGCAAAACCATCTAGCTTGCAATACTCTAGATTTGTACATATAAGGACCATCATAAAAAAATGAAAATGAGCTAAACCCAGTTAAATAGGCCAGCAAACAAAGAGCAGCCCTGTCACCATACCAAACTGCAGTAAGATTAATCTGTGCTGCATGTGTTGTTCCCAAAGTGTCTCTCTGCACTCATCCATCAACTCCCTCCATGAAGCCAACATGAGCTTGAGGCCTTTCACTGCCTAAGGCAAACTGGTGCATGTGTGTTTGGGGGTAAATACAGATATTTGCCCACACTTCTAGCCAATAATCCTCACACAATAAACAGCCAGCAGGACGTTTTGTTCTTCTCTCATTTGGACTACCCAGGCCTTCTCTTAATTTCCAATTCACCTCACCTAAAATGGCCTGTCAAAAACAATAGTCTTTTAGCTTCCGTCTATAAACACTGGGCACTTCTAAAGAAAAGATCACAGGTTGTTTCAGGCACTTATTTAAAGCTTCATTGGAGTCTGTGTTAACCAGAGAAGAAACCAAAATGTCTAGTTTAGTCTAGACACCAACTTTTACAGGGTTAGGATTAAGTGAGGCACTTCTATGCTTAAAAAGGCACTTCCACCTACTGCACCTAACCATGCTGCAAGTAGCTTCTAGAGTCCGCCAGGACCTGTCCATAGCCCAAGAACCCATTGGAAACTGCAAACAGTCATAGGTTCATCGGTGCTCTTTCTCTGGCATATGCTGGCTGTGCTTTGAAATTAACTTGAATTAACTTGCTCCCTTCTTTTTCATCTTTAGTGATAACTAATACTTTTCCAGACACTTACATGCAGCACTCATCTCAGATCCCAGTTCTGCCATCAAGGTTGTGTGGGCAGACCTCTATGCCCCAAGCCCACAGTGGAGACCAGAGAGGAACCGGATTTCTCAGAGCTCTACCCAGTGTTGTCGTTCCAGTGCTGCCTTTTTCCTCACCCCACTAAATTTCCTTTGGTGTCATTGCTGATGTCATTACTTAAAAAAGGCAGAGATATACATATCTCACATGAATGTTGTGGGCGTTAATTAGTAAATGCTCATAAAATGCCTGGAAACCCTCAGGCTGCAAAATGTATAAAACTTTTCTTATAAATATTGTTATTATTCCTTATATCCCAATTCTATTTCTCCAAAGATTTTAAAGTAGGTCAAAATTGGGCTTTTAATAACTTGATCTAGAAATTCTGAAAATTTTCTCTAGACAGAATTTCATTCTGCTTAAATTAAGAAACCTGAAGCCTGCTACCCTATTCCCAGAAGCACCGTGCAATAGTTGAGAACAGTAATGAAGACCATCACATTTACAAAGGCCAGTCTGCTGAAGCCCAGGGGTACCATCCCAGATTCTCTCCCCTAAGGTCAAGCTCTTCTCAGAGGCACCCACGTTACGTTTGTTGCCCCGCAGTCGGCTGGGTGCTCGATGGAGAGCAAAGCCAGCAGGCAGCAGTGCAGCCCCCAGTTGTCCTCTCCCAGGCACGGCCCTCTCCAAGGACAGGCAGCCAAGCAAGGTGCGTTTGCAAGACGAAAGTTGGCCTTGAAGTGCCAGTTCACTCAGTGTTAACACATGCCTTTGTTTGCATAAGCTGCTAAAATTATATCACTTGGCTTTCGAGCAAAATGTCATTCTCGATCTGTACAAGATTTCAACTGTAGGTTCAAACTACTCTGGGAATACATTATTTGCGTAAAGCTCTTCTTTTTAGCAGAGCCACAGTATGCCTGAGGTGATATTACAAGTGGAATGCACACATTTGATTCAAACTGGCTAGAACACAGGCTATTAAAATTCGGTGTACATACCGATTGAAATGGCATCACCCATTAAAAGAAGTACATGGCATTATGCTTTTCATTTCCATTCTGTAAGAACAGACATGACTGAGACATCGGGTGTTTCCTGGGGTTAATGATAACCTGAGGTTAATGGTTCCTGGCTGAACTTTAGGCCCTCAGCTCCCCCTAACCTGTCATTAATCCCCAGGAAATGCCTGAAACCAAGCATATTATTTAAATCTGGCAGCAATTAATTTATCTCTGGACCTTACAGATACTTATATTAAATTAAAAAGAGGATGATTTATGGAGAGTGCCAATAACATCCAGATCTAGGCAAAGATAGATGCTATCCTTAATATTTAAAATTCTAGTTTCCTTTTTCAACTGAGTCATTGGCTATCAGCCGTAGTAAGGGTTTTTATTTAATTACTCTTGCAAACAGCACATTTTCCATAATTCTTTTTCTTTTTTTTTTCAATACTCTGCCCACCTTAGGTACTGTGCCGGCTGCATCAACGTTTTACCTTTTCTCACTTTTTTGAGTTTTTTGTGCATATTTTTCACTGTTATATTTGAATCAGAAAATAAATCTATTTTTAGCATCTCAGTTCAAAAAAGAAGCAATTAACAGACACAATCTTACATGGTGGCATGCGTAAGAAATAAAAACAAGAAAAATTATCCTCCAGCTCAGTTTCCACAAGTCTCAGACAAAATAATAGCCATGATTTTACTTCCACACGTGAAGAAGATAGGCCAAAACATGGTATAAGTTTTTTGGTTTCTACAGAGTCAGAAGGTGAAGTTATACATTGTGGGTTTATTTTATTCTCAGTTTACCTCTTGCTTCTAGACTAAGACTGGCAAGAGTGTGTCAACTGTTTGCTAAGACTGCTGAAGCCTTCCACAGTTCATGGTGGCGTGGCTTGGCAAAATACCATTAAATCAGAGACACAGGCATCAGTACAGTTGGTTCCACAAATATAAACAACAGCCATAAATCCGTTTAAACTAATCCATGTACCAACGGAAATAAAATCCCTAATCTCTCTGCCTTTCTGTTGTTCAGCTTTCACTTTCAAGTCTTATCACGGCATAGTGCCATTAGCTCTACAGATAAAATGAAGTCTTCCAGACTCCTTAAAATTTGAACTTTTGTTGTAAAAACAGCTTAGGAGAAATACTTGTAATGTCCTATACCTTCTCTATAAAAGCAGAACTACAAGAGGACAAAAATCAGACCTGTGGATTTTGTGCTCTTTTTCAGAGAATTCACTACACGATATTTTTAGTCATAAGATGGTTCCTGGAAAATCACAGTTTATGCTTTAATATTTCTATAAACTGATTAAACCAAATCCCTGCAGAAATATTAGTGCCTGCATTGCAATATGAGCTCTGCTCATGCTCAGTATTATTCTAGTTTTTGAGAACAATGGGAACAAACATGTGTACGTGTGGTCACGCATCTGGCTTGGGGTAGTATTAGCACTTCTGTTCCTGAAATTAATATCTCTGGTTTTTTTTTTTTTTTTTTTTTTTTTTTTTTCATTAACATTCTTTCTTTTCATGTGAATTTTGCTGCCCCTTGGTACTTTTCGGTAACCCGCTTGTGGAGAAGAAGCTGGGACAGATAAAACAGCCATCACATTGTGATAAGTCACCTATACACCAAGTTTGCCACTCACCCCCTAATTGCTTGCTCTGAAGGAGTTCCTACCACTGATAATACACGGCCAGCCTGTGCATGCGGTGAGCACTGGAAGACAGACTTTAGACAATCTTCCTTTGATGGGTGGATTCTTGATGTTGGAAGAAAATGATCTTGCTCAGTTCTCATTTTTGAACACTCAGAAAGTGTTCGGAAGTGTTATATTAACCTTTTCTGATAAGTTTTGTTTCATGAACATCTTTAGCATCTGTTTTGATTACAATATTTTGTCTCCTTTGTAGTGAAAATAGCATTATGTATGTTCCAGCCACACGTGTCCACCTGTTTAATAATAAACTACTTAAAAGACATATTCTGAGAGATCATTTTGTAAGGTGTGCAAAAGGGTTACAGCAAAATGGCTAATCAAACACCAGCAAGAGAAGGTCAGGATAGCAGCTGCCACAGTTGTACCTTCCTCTTCTTGCCCAGTCATGTACAGTCTGCATTTCTTTCAGGAGCTAATGAGCTTCATGGGTGCATTGGAAGCTGCTATTCCAGCTGGTACAAGCATATTTTCCTCTTTTCTTTTTCCCCTTGGATCAGTCAAAAATGCTTTAACCCTGACTGAATAACTGAAATGCCTACCAATTTTAATGGGCTAAAGAAAACATATTGCCAATGTTCCTGTAATCACTTAGAGCGCAATCCATATACTACGTTGTTTAGGAGGGACTTTTCCATACACCTCACTGCCTCTGGAGTGAACACTGGGGTATATGATATCATCTGTAGAGATATCATTATGGCAAGAGTCCAGTTCAAGGGTGTTTACATACTGTTTGGTGAATGATTATTATTTCAAGGAAAAAGAAGCCAAATATCAAACTACTGCTATATTTCTTATAGTATTCCCAATTTTTACCATCTGGTATATCTAAATCCTCTAAACATGAGCTACTGAATCAGCATTTTGCATGCTTAAATGTGATTAGAGCTTTTCAGAGGACAAGGATTACATTTTACCGTAAATTTTGAGGTTTCAGAATTTGTTTTCACTATTCAGTGGTATGAAAATAAACCCTTCAAACATTTTTGCAAATGGGAATTGTTATGAAATGTCTGTTTCTCAGTTGAAAACCTGATCTTTTCAGCTCAAGTTCTTTCTCCTCTGGTCATAAGTGACAAGGGAACCCAAGGCAAAATCTTTCTCAAGCAAGGTTTGTCAAAGCTGGTATGTTGATACAACATTTTGGCTTTGATGAAGTGATATATTTCATTTCACTGAAAATATTCTGACCAACTCCAGATGTGATTGACTTATTTAAGCAAAGAAAATCATTCATTGTGAGAGTCTAAATAAACCAATAAAATAATAGAGTAATGAAATGTTCTTTCAAATCAACAGCAGCGGTTCTAAATTCTTGTCTTTATCTATGGAAGAAATTCGTATAAACATATTCAGTTATTTTAAAGATAGACATGACCTTCATATCGATCCAATAGAATCTCCTGGATAATATTGGCCATTCCCTTTAGGATTCAATTTTCTCCTGTGAGAACGAATATACTTAGAACACGCCTATGAAATTTTTGTGTAATATGTTCTTAAAATCTTCTAGTAAAGCAGATAAAATTTCCCCAGATAGCCATTCTGGTGCTATCAGAATATTCTTATCATTAGAAATGTTTTCCTAGTATGTAACCCTTATTCTTTCAATGAAAGCTCAGATGATTATGCCAACCTTTCTTTAAAGAACAATTTATCATTGTCCTCTTTTGTACAATTTGTAGATATATTTCAAATACACAGAAACTTTTCAAGTTCTCCATTCAATCTTCCTTTTTCCTGATTAAATAAAGTATTTCTTTAAATGTTTCCCAATTTTCCATGCTTTCTAAACTTGCCATTTTGAAGAGCAAAAGGATTAATTTTACAGAATGATTTCTGAATCATATCCAAATTTTCTAATTAAAAAAAAAGAATTGCTTTAGAATAACATGGAATTTTGAATCAAAAACTTCTAGTATAGCCCCCAAATTGAATACTTAAATAATCATGGATTAACATGGATTGGATTTTCTACGTCAGGCCCAGGTACTAGAGGCTCTATCTGTTAATGTAACAGGAATACAAGCAGCGGAAATGTGCAGATTCCTTGTACTTTACTGAGGGAATTCAACCTCCATTTGAATAAAGAGAAAGTAGTTAAATCACCACGTCCACCAGCTGATTGCCTCTGACTGTCATAATGATGTCTGGTGCCAAAACATGGGACCACCAATGCATGCCATGCAAGCCTTGGCACAGCTATCAACAGAACAAAATGTAAGCTGGCTAGTTTGTTGTGAACTTCCTACTTGTCAGTGGTTGGAAATCCTGCACGAACTGCAGCTTTAAGTATCAGCTGTGGAATTTCTTGAGCTGTCTGACAAAGTGCAGGTATCACATCAACAGCATCTGCCAAGTTATAGCAATAATCCAAAAGTCATTTCCTTCTCAGCGTGTCAAGAAGATTGGTAGGTTATCAACCCAAACTAGAATTAAACCGGAGAGATCTAGAGCAGAAACACATGTGTGAAAGTAATATGCTGAAGCTTTTCTGTGAACAGAAAATAGTAAAAGCATAATTTTATCCATTTTGCTTTCAAAATCAAAAAAGACAAAGGTTGGCAATGCTGATTTTATCTCAAAATCTATACACAGAAGATGTGCTTGTGCTTTTTTTTGGTTAACAGCACTTTGTTAAAGAAAACACAATTACTGTCATAATTAATTTGGGATGTTTCCCTAACTAATATCATTACAGTATCTGTTTGATCCCAACTTAAAACAATTTGGGTGAGGTTTGATCACCAACAGGAACTAAACCCCAATACTTATTAATTTCTAGTGGGAGTAGGCTGTCCAAGTTCACATAGATCAGAAAACCTGATTCTTATTGTTTTCTGTTAAAGAAGACGCCCGGGGCCAATAGAAACTTATGAGATTTCATATGAAGACAATAAGTTGCCATGCTCTGTCCTTTGATTTAATTAAAATATTATTAGTTGTGCAATCTTTTGTGCTGCAAGCTGAAATGTAAAAGTAAATGACCAGATGAATAGCTTAATATGCCATTGTCTCGAAAAGACAATTCTATACTTCTCTTTAACTGAGATACTAAAATTTGATATTTTTTTTCTAATGCCACACAATTGCAACAGAAATTACTATATCCATACTACAAATCTTCACCTAAAGAATACATTCTCTTTGCTAGCCACGATATGCTGTTTAAAATGCTATGAAGTTTCAGAGACTGAAAAACATTATGCAGAACATTTTGATGCTTTCATATTTGCCCTAAATATGCACAAAAGCCAATTCGTATTGTTCATAATTTAATATCCTCCTTTTTATTCCTTTGGTGAATAGGAAAAGAGCTGGTCCCATGGTTATAATCTATTTTTTAATATACCAGTAATGATTTATGATAGTTGTCTCTGTGGAAGAGGAATGAGATTCCCTTACATTCTTCCTCTGCTGACTTCAGCAATATAACCAGACATTTTATTTTATTTCCACTGATACCACTAAGGTCTAAAATCAAAGAAAAACATGTGTATTCCTTGATGCCACTGGAAACTAACATTCAACACAGATGTTTGTGTTCTCCACATTTGTATTCTCCATATGTATTCAGTTCTGAAAATCTCTGCTTAATGTAGATGGTCACTTACTCAATTATTCTCAGACGATTATGCTCTCCTAGGCCTAACATCTGCAATTCAATTAAATATTTAATCTGTTTTCTTCATATAATTTGGAATAGAAACCTCAACTCTGTTAAACCAGTGTTGATGCTTGCTTCATTCTGAAAAGGGCATTTAAATTCTTTAGCACAATGCAATACTTGAGGAAAGAAAAAAAAAAGACTATTTTGTCTTAGTAAAAGCTACTATGGGATCAGATCAGTGATTGCCTCATAATGACAGCTTTCCCCTGACAGATTATTAGAGATGATTCTACATGCTAGATTTCTCTGAGGAAACCAAAATACTTGGTTTCTGTTGCAGTTTTGACTAAGAAAAAAAATATAGTTCTACGACTTACAATTCTATGAACAGTTTTCATGTTTCATATACTTTTTTTTTTTAAATTTTGTAATATTTTCAATCCAGTAGTAGCATTCAAATAGTAGATATGTAGAAAGGGATCTCATAGGAATTACTGTTGAGTAGTCTTATATTAGATGACATGCAAAAATATAGTATTGAATACTTACAAAGATGTGCTAAGAAATGCCTAATTATCCCACATAAATATTTCTGCAGGTTATTCTGTGCCTTGTCATTACAGTATCTCAACACATCCCAGTCATGGATGGAGTGACAACAATAAAATCTGTCACACGCAGCACTTCCCACAATGGAGGATCTTTATCTTTCTAGGCCTGTTGGATTTTCATGTCCTGTTCAGTGCTTGCAGGTGTCCAGTTACTCCAGAGCGTCATTCTGCAGTGTCCAAGAAGCTCCCATCCCTCCAGGAGGTGGTGCTCGCCTAGTCTTCCTTTCCCTGAGCTGTCTCAAAGGGTAGCAGTAAAACCTGAGCTCTACCTTATATCAAGCCTGTTGACTTTCAGAATTCACTATCTGTACAGCTGGTCGAACATGAGGTCTGCACCCCAAAATTACATGTTTCCAAAATCCATGGCAACCTTATCCTTTTTCTCTGCTCATTTCTGAGGTGTTTTTAGCTTGATAGACTAATGTACTTTATACTGAATATACAAAGCACTAAGTATTCAACCAAGCAGCTCACAGAGGCATCTTATGACAATAGCATCAAGTGTTGATACCAAGGGATTGCTATTATACAATAAGGGTTAGAACAAATAATTTTTTGAAAGTCTGCTTTTTCAAATGCATAAAGTTTATATAATAGTAAGAAATCGGCCAGTTCAGCAGATTTTATACATATAAATATTGTATGCAATATTTTATGCATAAATGTTCTAAACTTACTCCAGTGTAAAGCTTTCCTTTAAAGAGCAATTTTCACCCCATAATTCACTTTTATGATTTTCTTAGGGCTTTAAGCGTAAAAGCTAAATCTGGTTTTGTTTTATACTTAAAAAATAAATAAAAAAAAAAAGAGCAAGTTAATTTGTATGTTGGATTTGCCAAAAGGCACGTTGTCAGATCTAAACTTAAACATGTCACTTTTGCAAACACATGCACACACGCACGTGCACACGCAGATACACAATAGCTTTCTAAGGCTTAATGACAATAGAAATAGTATCATGCGAGTGGAAGGAGGGAGGCCCTGGCTGGAGCCGATGGCTGCGGAGGGCTGTGCTCATTCTTGGGCTCCTCTCCAAGCCTCCCTCAGGCCCTCCTGTTTCACATCTAGTGTAAAGATGTTTCCCTCTCCCAGACAGCTTCTCACAAATCTCAAATTCCGGCTTTCTGCCAAGTGCTGGATCTTAGGCTGAGTCCTTTGCCCGACCATGACCCTTACCTTGTCCTGTTGCTGGCCCTCAGTGTCAGAGAGGTGCAACAGAGCAGGTTTCTTAATCTGTTCTTCCAATTCCTTCCCACAGAAAGAATAACGCTGACTTCTACTCAGTATGACCCTGTGCGCACGTTCTCAGATGTTTTAATGTGAAGGACTTGGGAGGACCTGATGATATTAAACAAGGAAATTACTTTTGTTCAGATGAGCATGTTATCAGAACCTCATACAGCGCTAAGGACCCTCAGCATTCATCAGTGCTAAGGGCTGCACTGTAAGAAGGATCAGCTGAGGCATCTAATTCTTCAGGTTCCCTCATTCTTTGACATCTGCCCAATATTCAAACCCACTGTCCTATTATTTTTTCGGATCTGCTATTACTGCTTCCAGAACTGAAAAAAAAAAAAAAAAAAAAGATGGGCTGTCAGTTCTGTTTGCAGAACCGATTCTTTGAGGAGCTCAAGTTCTCATACATTTTCTCTGCTTGTAGCTCTTGAGCAGGTTGCAATTTCTGTTGTGAATATTCTACAGTTATTTTACATTTTTTATTAGCAATCACAGATTTTTTTTTTTTTACTGTGAAAAAAACAGATTTTTTTTTCTGTCAAATTAGTATGTCAAACTTTCCTAGTCATTTACACTGACTACTAGAAATGGGAAATAAGCATTTGTTTCACAGGATCATGGAAGATTCCTCAGACCACTTGGACCCATGATCTGCAATGGTCATATGTTGGTTCACTTTTCAAGCAAAAAAAAAAAGCTTCTCCCTAAAGCAAACACTGGGTGCAAATCTGGGAACAGTTTGCTCGAGGAGGAAGTGCAGCTTGCTGGGAGAGGCTTGGTTCCCCGCAAACCGTGCAGTGCGTGCTCACACTGCGGCAGCCAACCGACACCCTCAGCATCATCTTGCAAAAACATCAATCTGAGAAGCTGTTTTCATATCTCAGGCATTTAATAATGAAAAAATAATCAAAAATATATAATTATGTGCACTCACACGCACATGTGTACCCACACAGAGATGTTTTTCCGGGGCCACCGAGGTGCCATCTGGAGCCAGCACACACGCAGCTGGCCTGACATAGAGAAGTGTGTGCCCAGAAGAGTGCGAGAGTGACCATCCTATGCTGTTTAGGCACTGTATGGTAGCAGCCTGTACCATCCTTACTATCCTGGAAGAGGGATCGCTCCTTGGAGCATTTGAATTGCTCATTCATTTTTTGTCACACAACTGTCAGATGAGGCATGTGACCATCTAAAGAAAAGTATTTAAATTGTATGGCAAAGGAAGTGAGCTAAGGTTGCACAAACAGCTTAATTCTGGCATTTCCCAGGTTTTAAGTGGCTTCATTGCAGATTTTGTATGTCATTTTATCATGAGAAATACCATCCTACCTGTAAAATTTCTCTGCTTCAACTCACAGAAATTTGATTTCAGGCCCTCCAAAATGAGTGTGCACCTTTCCTACAATTTTAATAGCTTCTGAATCCAAAAGAAGCGTGAGTGGATAGTGTGTCACCATAACAACAGCTGAGCACTTTGGTTTAAATATTCTTTCTCTACTCTTCTGCTCAAAAAACATTAGCTGAGTCATAGACTTCACACTCTTAGTCTGAAACAGGTTTAATCAGACCACGACAACCATTTTAGTCTGTTTGTCCTTGGTACACCATAGACCACAAGCCAAACCTTTCTTTGTCTGAGAGATAAACCCATTGAAGAAAGGATTTTAACTGAAGCATTAATACTATAATAAGAACCAGTAGAAATGTGTACTCCCAACTGAATGTTGCTTTGGTTTACAGTTTATATTTAGTTATCATTTAAAAAATATTTCATTTCCAAGCGAATCTTGACTAGATGCAAATGCAGCTAAACAGATTTCACATATTCGTATTTTCCGTGAGATTTCATTTCTCTAGTGAATACAGCATACAGATTTTCAGATGAGTTTTTAAATCTTGGTTCTTCTAGAAAGAATCATTTGTGGGAGTTAAATACTGGAAAATGTTTGATAACTAAGTCTTTAACTAAAAAAAAAAATACCTCAAATCTGAAGTCAAACCCATGTCTTTCTCTGAAGAGTTTCAACAAAGCATCATAGCAAATGAAGGCAAGATTCTTACTTCTAGAAGTATTCAAATCCCACCTAAGCTCTTTGATAACTAAGATGATATACAAAATATAGAATGAATCATAAGCTCTATCACAAATTTCATATAGACTTCTCTTTACGTAACTTGCTTTTTTGGGTTCCAGAGAGGAGACGCTAAGACAGAAGTGGAGACCAAGCTTCTATTTGCTTCTGTAATTCAAATGCAAAACTAGATGAATAATGTTAAAAAAACAATGGGAAAACAAACAACAAAAACTCCAAGATACATTATACAATATACTTTGGGAGAAGTTTTCAGCTTTGTCAAACACAAACATCAGGACTAATTTAATGAAAGCGACACTTCTGGCATACTCTGTGAATATCCATACTCTGTGAATATCCATACTCTGTGAATGTCACAAGACTGGCATGCAAGCCAACCCACTGACCAACAAACAAAAGCAAAAGTCTATCACGACCTTGGTATCACTATGCTTTTTGAGTAGCTGCACAACACTGATAATTTATATGTTTTCATGTAGCTCATGCCTCTAAATATAAAATGCCATCAGAAAATCCTGAATGCTGGAATCTTAAATCACGGTTTATGCCTTGGAAAGCTCATTTACATTAGTCCAAATAGCAAATGTAGATATTAGTCAGTAAATCTTGCAAAGATATTATTTGGAACATGGTGAGTAGCTAAGGCTTTTATCACCTCAACAGCAATCTTCCTTTGGTCTCTACACCTAGACCACAACTGAACATCTGTAAGAAACATCGTGTACGGATGTCTTCAAAGACTCAAACAGAAGAGCATTAGGGGAAACAAGGCGCTATGAATTCAGGAAACTAAATTTTGACCTCTACAGCCAACAAAGTTCTGCAAAAGTCAGACTAATTTGTGGTGGTGACATTCGGTGGAGGAGGACAAAGGATAATAGGGATGTTTTTGCTATTATGCCCTGTTCCCATATTCTCTTTAAAACCAGGCATGCATTTCTTTTCATTATGGAAGATATACACTTAATTTAAAGCCCAAACTGAAATGCTGCTCTTCTGTAATATTTTCGTGAGTCTTATTAACTTATGAACTCTTGGTGTGTTGCCCAGCACTCAGAGCAGCTTTTCTGTTAATTTCCAAGCTACATCAAAGTGTTTGTCTCAAGGGCTCTAGGTTTTCTGTAATTTTCAATAAGTGAAAGCCTTAGGAATAGTTCTCTAATGTTAGTCATGTGTGCTGTAACTGCATTTCTTTCCTTATGCTAAGCTCAACAGTTCCTCTATAGATAGGACAGTGGGGAAACAACACTGCAAAGCTAGACACAAGCGATGTGCACACAGAGATCAGAGCAGACTCCAGGTGAACTTCAAGACGTTGCAACATGAGGATTTTCTTAAAGCAGGCCCTATCTCTGAGGGGCGGAATGTGGAGCTGGGAGCCGACGGTGGTGAGGATGGGGAGGGGGAACGGTGGTGGGGAGGTCCTGGGGAGCAAGGTCAGGGTCAGTCGGCAGTGCCCGCGGGACAGACACCACCACTCCCACATGTTGCAGAACTGCATGCATGAAGAGTATGAATAAGGTTGCTCTCGAGCGTCCCTACCTCCTGTGAATCATTAATAACAAGGGTTTTCTAGGTGAGTATGCTCAAAATGATGGCTGGCTTTCCTTCATTTCTCATAAAGCCCATTTGTATGACCTGCTCTCTATAGAGACCTGGTCTCTATAGACCCCTCGATCTATATGAAGCCCGGGCTACAGAGCACACATGGGAAGCTCAGAGTAACAAATCTCAGAGATGCCAACAACTACATCAAAGCATATTGGACAAAATGTGGGTGATCTACATGCATAAGTTTCTTGAACTGTACAGGACAGATTCCAGATCACTCTCCTCAAATTCTTAATGTCTAATTCTTATCTGTCATATATGCCTCCCATGAGTCACTAATTTAACCAAATAGTCACTATCTGTAGCTCCCTATCTTACAGATAGTCTCCTAAGCTCCCCCAGAAGCCTCAGGAACTGGCTGCAGAATGTCGCTCAGTCAGGGACACATGAGCACAAGACAGCCCTCCTGCCTGGGTCCAGAAGAGCAGGGACCACCAGCACACGGTGCAGAGCAACAGCATTGCTTCTGGGCCTCACACCCACAGCCAGTGCCTGGAGTATATTTGGAATATATTTTGGAATATAAATATATTTTACTTCAGTAGTTTGTGGAAAACTTGGAGCATGTCAGTAGATTTTAATTCCTTTTACTGTTTATCTTTGACCTGGCCGGAAGCAGAGCTCCTTTTTGCAAACCTTTTCAGATGTATTGCGTGGCTACTGGTGTGGTGAAGACTTCAAGCAGCAGCACAGAAGGATGCCAGCAATTCTGAATATTTATTGCCTCAGCAGGAGATTGCAAAACAAACTCAGGCAAACCAACAGCAATAAGTTCAGCAAACAAATGGCTTGCCTTCATCCCTCGGCGGCCTAGAGCTTCTTGACTTCTGGCCTCTGATTCTTTCAGAAGAAAACTGCTTGCATCTGTAATTCCCAGAGATCTGTTTGACTAGAAAAGGTCCCTAAAAACAACCTGGAGTAGACCTATATCCGTAATGTGATTGCTTTATGCCACTACATGAGAAAAAGTAGCCATATTGTCCTTCTAATATAACCGTGATATGAGGGGCGGCTTCGAGCTGGCAGTAAGCAGCATGGACCCAGACCCGCAAACACCAGCACGCCACAAAGTCGCCTAAGGCACATGCTTGAGAGATCAGAGGCAACAACTTTATCAGTCATTGCAGGCTTTAATCTGCGGCGTGTGGGGATTAACTACCAACTGTGCCGCGCGGATGATGAGAGGAGCACGGCTGCCGCGGGCAGGGAGCGATCCGGGGCAGCCTGCGTTCCACCGCCTGTGCCGCCGCCACGAGCCAAAGCGCCCGGGGGTGGTTTCCCTGACGTGTGCCGGGGCAGGTCTCGTTAGCCGTGCCTCATTCTTCCCTCGAGCTGAGCCCCCTGTGTGCTGCTCTACAGGCGACGCAACACCGAGTGTGTAACATTACCCGGATTTCGTGTACATTGAGCCTCGGCCTGAGCTTTGCAATTTACAGTCGGCTCTCCGCTTTTAGAATGTGTAGGGTGATTTTACGCTACGTATAATGTATTATAATCCTCTATATATCCCCTTTTGTATTGCAGCTTCAAAGAAACACACTTCTTATTTAAAAGTAACTTCCTAACTGGGGGCTACAGACAATCCTAAACCACCCCAAAGGCAGAGGCAGGCAACAAGGACAAGACCTCATCCTGAGACACACCACTGCTGAGTTGCAGAGAGTTCGGTCTGCCCTGGGAGGAGAGGGTCCGCCCGCAGAGACCCTGTGGAAGCACAGCGCTCTCAGAGGAGGTGACCTGCTGAACCCTTCCCAATTAGTAAGCAGGTTCTTTTCACTTTGTGAATTACTAGAAATACTGGAGAAGAGGAAGAAACCTACACTGACATTTTACATCAATTAATTTCAACAAGACCCCAGAGTCTATGTAGTATTAAACCTGCTGTATAATGATAGCAAAACATCCTGCAGTAGTTAGATATTTTTGTAGTGACTTTCTTTCTACATCTCTCCTTTGTTTCTTTCACAATATCATCTATCATTTAATTGTTTATTATTATTTTATTAAGTCCCACAGGCCTTTGGATAACAGGAAAGTCCTTCAATAGTGGTTGGATATCTTCCATCACTAATATTGCTATAATATCACTGGTAATACAAACCACACTGCAGCTCCCCTACTCACATGAGCAAAAAAAAAAAAAAAATTGTCTGCATGTACCTGTACTGACTTCAATTTAGCTACTAGTGTGTGCATATGTTCACCAAAGGTAGGTGTTCACAATCTGGTATGTAAAGTTTTGTGGTATAAACTAAACACCAGCACTTCTGATTTTGGAGGACTTTTGAAAAAACGATGGCTTATTGTTTGTTCAGTCTTGAAAATCTTGTCAGTAGGCACAGATGAAATAAAAACTTTCTACTATTATCATCATTTTATTGATGAGGAAAGGGACACAGAGGAATTAATGTAGAGATTACAGGCCTTGCTTCACAGGTATATTTGGGAATAAGCTGAAGAGTAATTGCAATATTCAGTAATATGATTCTTGGGCTATAGGGCAGATTGTCAGGAGACTACTGTCTGCAGCTCTTGGGCATATGCCTTCTGTGGGCAGGATAAAATCCAGACCTAAATTATTCTTATCCATTATTTGTATATTTATATAATGTCAGTAGCTGCAGTTCTGAAAGGCCAAACTAGCCAGAGGTCACAGACTCAGCACCCAACCACCGCTCAGAATGCAGGAATTTCCTCAGATCCATTCCCGTGCTCTTTCCCCTTTTTTATTTGATGGATATATAGAAAAAAAAGTTCAAGCCATAGTTATCTCTAGGACTTTTTGATTTGATATGGTAGACACAAGTATATTGTCATATCTGCCGCTAAAAATGCACCTATTCTGTCCATAGATCTAAAAGAATTTAATAACGCAACAGAGCAATGCTGCAATCTTATAAATCAGGAGATTGCTATTTCAGGATTGCAATGATAAGCCATTTGCATTCCACTTCCTTGGAGCAGGCAGGAAAGAAAAAGAGAAATAATGGTGACACAGACCCTATACATAAATATTTAGCTAGAACTCTGAAATGCTTGATAAAATGCTTGCTCATTTTATTAATCCATTCTCATGCTCTTTTTGTCCTCTTCAAGAAATACAGCTTGGGAAAGGAGGAATGCAGTGGGAGAGGGGAAGAGTTTGCCTCCTTCTTGTGCTCTTTTGCTGACCTAAGTGGTTGTCTTTTTGCAGTAATAAAAATCAGGTTCTGAGCACTGAAGGTGACCTTTTATGCAAGTCTTGCAAACTTCAAGGACTTGGGAACCTCAAATCAAAATCTGCTGAAGAATCTAGAAAAGTGAGCTCCTTTATTCTCTCTCGCCTAATCCACAGTTAGAAACAAAGAGAACAGGGTTCACCCAATCGGTTAGTTAGTTAGATAGCGAGTTAGTAAGCCAAGTTGCTTTTATAGTTAAGAAATAAGCATCTCAGCTAATGATGGTCAGTTAAATCTTACTCTAACTTCTCTTTCTCTATAACTATGAGGGGATTTTGATGGCTACCTTGAACATGAATATCTACAGTTTTATGAGACAAACCTCTGCCCGAACCACCCCAGCTTACGCAACTATAACCTTATTGCTTTTGGATTACAAACGGTTTAACACGAGGCATGAAGTGTACAACTCCTTATTTTATTTGCTTAAAGTAAATATAGTATTTATCATTCCCCTGATATCTCTAAATGGGTCCACTCTAAGGACAACCTTAAGTATCATTCAGCCAAAATTTCTCTTTAGTGAGTAGGAAATGAGGGCCAAAGATCTGAGGAGCCCACAGGCTTTCTCTATCATCCTAGCTTTTAAGTTCTCACCATATTCTTCTCTCCCACCTACGCTCTCATCACTATCTATGGCTTTTAGCAGCTGGTGGCCATGATAAAACAGGTCAGCTGCTGAAATTCTTCAGATAACTTTTGACAGTCAATTTGGATCCGTGGTCTACAGGAATAGTGCCTTTCTGAAAGCCAAGATCAATTTATACCCCACTGCAAATGGCTAACGTTCAAATATGTCAAACAGCCCAGGATTAACTGTACTGGAAAGTATGAATTTAATTTCCTCTGTTTAGGAATTAGAAGAGAAGCTTATTTTTAAAATTCTCTGTTGCAAAAGAGTAATTTCATTTTACTTCAGGATACTGTCTTTATGGGGGGCACAATTTAAGTCATTCATTCAACAAGATTCTTGAGCATAGCTGTAAGCAAAAAAGAAATGCATCATACTTGAGTAGGCAAGGCTTGAATATTTGAAGAATCATTTGTATTTTATTCTATTAACACACAGGAAAAGCAACTAGAAAAACGTTTATTTCTGTAAGATCTATTCATGCAGTAACTAACGACTTGACTTTGGACTATCTATTGTCTTGGAAAAATTTCTTTGCAAGGTACAGCTTGGTTTACTCCCGAACAGGAAGCGAGCAAGCAAGCCTGACAAGAGCTGTGTTTGAGGCCCAATTACCCAGAGGCACAAAGCAGTAGACAGCTTTCCTTGGGACCCTGCTCCAGTGACATAGTATGTCTTTTCATTAGAGAAAAACTCCTTTCAACATCACAGCGAGACCTGAAGGAGGCTCTGACTTTCAAAATGGAACCAGAGACAGAGAGTTACTGTTTAACACTGAAATGCTATTTATTAGATAAACATTACATTTAAATAGCAAGAAAACATATGAAACCATTGCAAAAGTGAATGTATTTTCCTTGCTGCAGCTTTGTCTTTCACACTGCTTTTTCTGAAGAGGAGTTTCACATCAGAGCAAAGATCCAAAAAGAAACATTAATAAAACTGCAGTTTACTTAGTTAATATCCTTCTGTGTTCTCCATACCATGACATCACTGTTTCCAATTTTTACTTCTACATAATCACTTTCTTCTTCACAACACAAGGATCTATTTGGTGCAGGAGGAAAGTGAAAAATTCTCTGTTTGTGAGGTTCTCTGCTGCCATGGCAATGTGTGCCACCTCACATACAACATCTTGGGCTAAATCCTGCTCTTAATTTTACTTGATTCATGCTATTAGCTTACTTTTTTTTGTACAAATATAAGAAATTAGAGATAGCTACTGCAAGAATATTATGAATCTAGTTTTGCTTCTATACTGATGTTACTTCACTGGTATAAGCCAAGTTGTTCCCGATTTATATTAGTTTGCCAGAGATCAGGTTCAAGCATGAAAATTGTCAGGAAGTAATAGATATAGATATTTTTGTTCATTAACCAGAAAAAGCTATGGAAAAAGTAAAGAAGTGATTTTATATTTGCTGATATGTGGGAACATTTGCTCCAGTACTAAATCCCCCCTTAAAGAAAAATAACATGTGCTAAAGCTTTAAAAGGAGTCCAAACACAGGATTAATTGGAGAGATTGATTTCAGTTCTCTCCACCCTAGTTTAATGGGCTTTTTCTCAACTGGGTTCTTGGGAGCTTGGTCTTTCAAACCACTTGTTCTTAATGGTGGTAAAGAAGAAATCTGGGAATTGATTTATTGTGAGGATTTTCCATTGTATTCTACAGACATTCCGTGCTGCCCTTTTAGGCATACTTTCTAGCTGGTACGAATCTGTTAGACTTTATATTGTACATCTACTAGTATCATATATCTTACTTAGACATTAGCTACAGAAGACCTGGAGCCTGCATTAAAAAAGTACATTTCATACAGCTATTTTGCTGTAACAGTAGTTCTTATTTTCAGGTTACTGTAAACTTGCTCGTATATTAGTGTTCTTTCGAACAGTTGCCTGTTAGCCAAGTAGCCTAGAGTTCGTTCAAATTTGAACACTAAAAATATTCCATAATAAACTGCAGCATTAGAGCACAGACCAGATCCTGGTTTGGTTTCGGGTCATAAAGGTGCAAGCCCTTCATCAATCAAGTCCTTTTCGAACTGATCTAATTCCAGGACATTAACTCTCAAGAGCCTCAGGAGCTAAAATGGAGAGGAAATTACTCCTTTCAACAGAAGACAGTCTTGTAAGCGCAGCACCATGACCCGCTGATAAGGAGAGCAGCGCCACGGACCGCGGGAGCAAGAGCTCGGGACAATCTGCGCAAAAAGCAGAGCCTGCTCTTGCTTCTGTCACAGGTGGAAATAAGAAGTTGGAGGCAGGTATTTGTGCAGGTTTCTCCGACGTGCTGGTGGCTCCAGCATGCGCTGCCTGCTCCTGCTCGGCTGCGGCTCCGTGGGCAGCTCTCACCCCCTGCGCCCGCGCTGGGGAACCGGGGACACGCTCCGGCACACGAGGCTGCTCCTTGGCTGCGCTCGGACCACACACCTAGCAGGCTTAGCCCTGTTACATCAGCTGGTAACAGCTAGAGCTGCTCAAAACCAGACCCAGAATGTTCCTTTTATAATAACGTCTTTTTTAATTGTGAATATTACAAATTGTAAACACTCCAGCAGGTTTATTTAAGCCACAAGGGATCAAAACAGCTGGCAAGGGATCAGCTCCCCAGAAGAGTCTCCCAGACACACCCCTTTCCGTCCAGAAATAGACATGCCCACGCTATGGCCAGAATGCGCTGACTCTGTGATGCAAAGCACATGACCTGGCCCTTCTACCACATTTTCTGTCCAAGCTTTACCTAGAGTTTATGAAACTCCAGTGATTTTTTCCCCCGCTGTTCTGTTTTGAATCAGGCTGAGAATTCTTCTGAGCATTCAGGGATTTTTTAATATCTTTTGGCTAAACAGATATAATATTTTATTATTTTTCGCATATTGCAGACTTTCCAAAATATGTAAGTTTTATAAGTATGAATGTAAGGAGAGAAGGGAGAAAAGCAGGTAATTATGTGCCCTACCCCTTCTTATCAAAAAACTGTTGTGAAAATAGAGGGAAGAAAGAAACTGAGGAAAATGGGAATAAAATTTAACGGAGACGCTATCTCTCATCTCAGTGAAGTGCTCAATGTCTTCCAACTAAGCTTCCTTTCCAAAAATTGTGGTTTCAAAGACTGTGCCTGATACATCTTATGTGTAAGGATTTTCTTTCTTGCACTGCAAGAAAATAATGTTTCCAATCTAGCTTAAACATAAGTGAAAATACGGTGTTCAGTGATATCTCCCAGAACTACAGCTGCATTGTGACTCTGAAAAGAATTTAAAGTGTGGACACTCCCATTTACTTCCCAAATGCCCCAGTATGGGCTGCTTTCCGCAGGACACGAACCAGTGACCTTAGAGGAGCATTTGGCTGTCACATCACACACTGGAGCTTTGAAGCAATATTTGCCTTTTCCTGCCAACCTCAGACACTTGCAAATCATGACTCCTACCCCAAACAAGCATGTGCTGAGCTCCCAGATACTAAGATGCATTTTTGGCCCTGTCATTTTGAACACTAGAAAGTTTAGAACATTTTTTTTTCTCCTCTTTCCTTCCCAAATATCAGCACAGTATTCCCAGTGCTGCCAGCTCCCATCTATTGAGAAGTACTTTTGGAAGCTCTTTGTAAGGGCTCTGCTTGGGAGACCGACCTGGGATGACTGTCTGATAGAACAGGATTCTCAGCTTCTCCCCAGAGCAGAAGATGCTCTTAATGAACAGTGCAGCTCCAGGGCAACAAGGAACCCAAAAAGCAGCTTCAAGGAAAATAAATAAATAAATAAAAGAATGGTGAACTTCTCTGCGATGTTTGCCATTTCACATGCAAAAAAAAGAAAGTGTATGATATTCGAGGAAACTTCTTGGCTAGTACATAGTACGACACAAAATGTCAGACTTTGCTGGGTGCTCTAGAGGAGGACATACATGGACAGTCTGCCTTCCAGCAAAAAAAAGAAATTTAATTTCTAGCAGTAAATCAGGACAAGCAGGAGAGTCTGAACAGCATTAGTGTAGTGCCTATGCTCAGCTGAAAAAAATCAGAGAATATAGCTAAAAACAGTAAGATTTCTTATAGTACTACACATACACTTCCATGAAGCTGGTGCTTTAAACTAGTCCATATCCTAAAGTTGAAAACTATCCTGATCATTACTGCAGAGAAAGAAAAATATATACAATCTGAAATATTTATTATTATATTCTTTTTTTTTTCTTGTATTTATGTTTTGTAAAAAAAAAAAAAAAAGATTTATTTGGTTAAACGGGGGAAGGGAAAGGACAGGAACGCAAGGCAAGGCAAGGGGAACACTATATAAACAAAGGGACAGAGAAAACTTAGTTGAATCAGCAGTGCAGATGAACTGTGAGTAAAGGAAGATGCGTGCACTAGTTGCAGTAAAAAAAAAAAAAAAAAAAAAAGAAGTTACTAAGAAGAGTTTATTTCTCCAATGCAGTTGTAGCTGTGCTTTAGAGCCAATACAGGGTGAAGAGAGTAAATTCATCACTGGGCACAGAAATATGGCTGGGCTCAGTAAATATTTCTAGCTGCATAACAAGATGATGCGAGCATGTCAGAATGATACTGAGATTATTTATTTTACTCAAAAAACCAGGAAGGATATTAAATGTTAACTAGTAAATGCTTTGATTGCAGAACCAAATAAACTGCATCCTTGAAAATTTTAAAAATTGGCAAAGGACTGGCCAAGAAGCACTATGAAGGTATGTAACAGTGATGTGGCTTTTAAACTTATTTGGGAACTCCAATGTTTCAGAGGATTGGAAACATTTGATAAATTGTTCCCAATAGGATGGAGAACAATATTCCCTCCTGAAAAAGAGGGAAAAGTTCTGCTGGCTGCCCCCAGCAGCTGCAAAGGCTGCAAGAACTGCGGCGTGTGCAAGGGCTGACACTTCTCACCTCTCTGCAGCTCAGGGGCTCTTGGCCACCCTCTTGCCACCAGGAGGTCTTAAACTTTGGTGACACTATTTCTTCCCACCTGCACAGGGTGGGATTTGACAGATTATATTCCCTTGCCCTAGTAGCATATTGTGTCTACAATTGCTCCCAGTGATTTGTTTTACCTCTTGAACTAGAAATTCCCTGGTACTCCCTTTCACAAAATATCTATGTTATTACTGTTTTGGACTACTACTGGTGACCTGTCTGTACTTAAACATGCAGCTATCAGTTACACTCACTATCCTATTCTCAAGTAGCAAAATTGGCTAATAAATCATTTGCAAGAAAAGCAAGTTTCAAGTTTGGCCTGGTTTTGAATGTGAATGAAGTTCTTCATATAAAATTCAGTTATGCTACTCAGTTATAAGTAGTTAATGAAGTTACATGAGTACCAGTAAGCAAATGACAGAATCTAAATGAAAACAGAATATTTTTCACTCCTGAATTTAGACAAATAATGTGGATAAAATTCCTTGAATGAAAAATCCGTAGGATGACAACATGGCTGTGAGAAAAGCCAAACACAGAGGTTCGCATGAAAGACCAGGTACTTCAGCCAAACTCAGCTTTGAGGGGAGGATGTGCTTTGGCTTTCAATTTCACGTGGAACAAAGACTTTTCACATGTTTTAAATCCCCTAGTTCTTCTACATCTATTTAGAATCAACCTTCTGGTCCACTGACATTACAGCATTACATAGGTAAGAGATTATCAACTGTTTAAGAGCACAGTTAGTTCTTAGTATTATGAAACACAATGAAAACATATTTATGAGTGTATTTTTAAAACTAGTTCTAGTGTATTTAGGAAGGATGATAAGGACATAGTTGGAAAATAATGCTACTGGCCTCCAAACAACTCATAAGCAAAGTATCTTGAATGTTTATAAGATAGTGTTTGAAGAGCTAAAGTATCTATCAGAGCTTACTGTAATGAAAGCTCTTAACAGAGAACATCATAATAACCACATCTGTAATTAGCTGCATTGTATCAGAAAAAAAATGATTCATTATCCATGGGGATTTAAAGCTGAATGGCATCTGTTTGCAGTGTCTGAGCTACCAGTACTGAAACACCTGTGGTATTCCAAAAAAAGTAAGTGAGCTTTCCAACTGAAGAAGTAATCAAATCCAACACAAGGCAATCAGACATTGGACTCATTTTCATAGATAAAGAGGACTTGATGGCAGACAAAGCATTAGTCGTAGCTTAGATGTAAACAATTACAACCTAACTGCATTTGTTATGTGAAAAATTGTTTTAGAAAGTCAAAAACAATAATATTTGAGGCTTATGCTTTGAAAGTTTTGTGAAAACTAAGCTAGAAGCATCAGGCCAAATCCATTGGGGGAGAATATTTAAAGTAGAAAAATAGGAATGATAAAAAAAAAAAAAAAACTTCTGAAGAATGCTTTACTGGATGTTCCCAAAGGCTCAGTCCCACGAGCAAGAGAAAAGATTGGTTGAAAAGCTAGGGTAATTTAGAAGGGAATTGAAAGCAACTATAGAAATAAATTGCAGATGGAGGAAAGGGGAAACTAATTGCCATTACTACAAGGCAGAAACAAAGATTCTTAAGTTACAGTTCAAGGGGAAGCAAAAATTCATCAGAAGAAAACAAAGGCCAGTAAAATTTACAGCATCATGACACTTTTCAGATGGTTGAGGTTGATCTTCCTTCATTCCTCGTAATTCCTTTCCTACTGTTAGCAGTATATTTGGCACTGGCACAAACTCCCTTTGGCTATCTCCTGCTCAAAGAAAACGAGAAAAGGCTGAAGGAATCAGAGTACAGTCACAAGAATAAATCAATAGAAAGGAACCTTAAACTCAGTTAGCATAATTAAAAAAAAGAAAAACTAAGAGGTAGTTTTACCAGTCAATAAACATCTACTTGAGTACTTGAGCATCAAAATGTGGTAATAGAGGTTTTCAGTCTAGCAGGTAAAGATATAACCAAGTCTGATGGTTGAAAAATTAAACTAGATAATTTCATGTTAGAAATCAGGCAAACAGTTGTTATCATGATGCTAATGTAGTGCTCCAAAAGTTAATCAAAAATATTCTGCAGCATTAGATAATTTCTGTGATCTGTGTGAGCCTGCACATTAGATAAGCTAATCACAGTGGTCTGTCCTACAGTGTGGTACCTGCGAAATTATGTAGAATTATGGAGATTCCCATAACCTTCAGAGAGAAAGATACTCAAGTACAGTGCGACATTAGAGATGAGAGACTCAGGAGAGCTACCAAACCCAGCAACCGAGAGACAGCTGAAAGAGGAGCACGGAGAGATGATCAAGAGACAAGCTGTCTACGAAATAAGAGTGACAGTTAAGAAGGAAACTCTCTACTGCTGCTAGTTACTGCAATAGGGTAAGACAGGGCATGAGTGTGGGGAACCCTGTAGGCTCTGGTTACCCTTTCTATCTTGGAGGTTATTCGTTATGTATTTTCTTCAGCCACTTGCTCTGAGGGGGTAGATTACCAGATTTACATTTTTCCTTCATTGCTAGTGTAACTGTCAAAGAAATTGTAATTCATTTTACCTTTTCTTCTCTGGAACTCCTATTACAGGACTTAATTGTGACTAGGATTTTATACAAGGCATGAAGCTCCACATGTTTCTTTCTGTGAACAGTAAATCAAGTTTCAGAGACCCTTATAATCTTGGCTATTCCTCCCTGAGAACCAGACTGATAAAAAAAAATTGAGATACAGCCCTGCTATCCTAATTTTTTGGTGCTCAGATCCCAGAATGGAACCTGTTAAACAGGCACCTTAATTCCTCTGGGCTACCTACGGACAATGAATGACACACACAGCAGCACAGATGTGGAGCCAGTAAGTGGCATGTGGGTGGTACGTCAGTGAGAGGAACCTAATAGAACATGTCACGGAATAAGGCCAAAATAAGGGCCAACCTCTGTTCTGATCAGCTCTCAGGCACATGCCTAAGTGATTTCACGAATGACAACCTGCAACCCCGTCTGAACTTAGACACCTAAGTTATCCCTTTGGCTCTGAGTAGGTCAGTCCTCTTTATTTTTTTAAAGATGTCCTGCAGTCCATTGTTTATTTAAGAGCTTAATGGTTAAAGCACTTGGCATAGAAGTGACAGACCGAGAAAGCTTCCCTGGGAAACAGAGCATCAACAAGGGAATGAAGGAGCACAAAACTCCTCCCTTGTGCTGTCAAAGCTGTATCAGCGCTCAGAACACAAGACAAAATGCAACTATGTAGTCCAGGGACAGAGGCAGCCCAACAAAGGGTAAGACTTGGTTCCGGACCTCAAATTTCAGGATACGTGTGCAGCATGCACTAAACAGTCACTGGTAAATAGGAAACAGTGCTGGGAAGACAGATCAAACTCCAGGGCTCCAACAGTTCTCTTCTTCTTGGACTTTGATGGATTGAGAACTGCCTAGATGGCAGAGCCCAGAGGGTGGTGATCAGCGGTGCAGAGTCCAGCTGGAGGCCTGCGGTTAGCGGTGCCCCCAGGGGTCAGTCCTCGGTCCAGTCCTGTTCAATTTATTCATCAACGACCTGGATGAAGGCACAGAGTGCTCCCTCAGCAAGTTTGCTGATGAGACCAAACTGGGAGGAGCAGCTGACAGCCCAGAGGGCTGCGCTGCCATCCAAAGGGA
>VZSV01000004.1:9889071-9923793 GCA_013398735.1 Nothocercus julius
TTAAATACTGAAATAGGATGCTTGAGCTCTGATGCGTGGTTGTTGTTTGTAAAGACAACCAGGCTTGTCTCACCTGGGATCTGTTTTTACCAGATCCTTTGAAGGAAAGGGGTGAGAGGGTGGCATACTGTAACAGATGGGTAACTTGACAGATCCAGTCAGATAAGCACTGTATGCAGACTCCAATGTAGTAAATAAGTTGACCATCAACTAGTAAATCTTTTATAAGGTACAGAAAGCTCATAGTCTGCAGTGGAAGAACCTTTCATTGGCCCCCAGCAGAGGTCTGGTGATCTTGATGGGAAAAAACATGACATGATCTTCAAGAGGCTGTAGCCAAGAGGTCTCTGTGATTTGTCATGGCTTTTTTTATTCCAAAGTTGAACAAATGCTTGAGCAAAAGCAAAAATGTTAGCTTTCTTTCCTGTTTATCTCAAGAATGATGAACTTTTGAAGAAAACAGCAATCCAGCCGATTGCTGTTGCTTGTGATGCTGCTTCAAGGAAAACGGGTGACTTGTATAGCGGAAGAAAGTCGTTGTTCGAGGCTCCGGGAGCCAAAACGAGGGGCGTTGATAAGGGGAACGCGGCCCCTCGGTGCGCCTGAAGAAACAGCTTGCAGTCTTCGACAGCAGCAGGAGGAGTCACTAGGTGGCACTCTTAGGCCTGCAGTGCTCGTGCTTCCCTCGTGGGTGCTTGGAGAGAAGGGGGAACTGAGACACGCTGTAGCGCATCGATCTTTCATTGAGGTTTGAAAACAAAGGAACAAAACTCTTGAACCAGGAACTTGCGAGAAGCTCTGCAAAGCTTCACGCGCGGGTTTGTAGGGCGTGTTGCAAGAAACGGGGATGAAATTACTATTTTTTTTCCAGTAAACTTTTTGACACTTAAGTGTTTCTGTGTCTCAAGATGTAAGTTTAGTAGTTCTTTTAAAAATTTGTTCACTATGACATGGAGAATGACAAAAACACAGAAGCATACTTTTTTCCTTCTCTCTCCCTTTCCCCCTCAAATTATTGCAATTCTTCATGAAATGAGCAAAATGAATGGATTTACAGGATAGACAAAAATCTGCCTGTGCAAAAATATGGAATACCTCTCCCCCCTTTTTTAACCATTCCTGCCCTTGTTGTGTCTTGTATGAAATTGCCACTGTCCGAAGTTATATTCAAAACCAACCGAAAAGCAAGCATGAGGATCCCAGCCCGTATACCCAAACATATGTGTCCCTGAGCATCTTGAGTGATGCATCGCTGTTTTACCATGTGATATAGGTGGAGCTGTTATATAGGAGGAGTTTTGTGGGTACAGCTTATGAACATGAGATCCTAAATGGAGCCTTCTCAGATAGCTTGGGTAGCAGAAGAGCCCAGCCTAAGCAAGCTCCGTGCCAGCCTGTTGTTCCCTACCTGCAGGACTGGCTTCTACATAAACAACTTTCCTTGGAAAGTCCCCCTGACAACCAAAGAGCTCCACCAACCTGTGCTGCCTGTTGTTGTGGGAGCTCAGTGAATAGATGGAGACAACAGTCTGATAACAGCAGATCTCCAAACAGGAGGCAATAGGAGAGGAAAACCCAATCCTTTGAAGTCTATCTCCAAGCCCTGGGTAAGCTGCTCAAACAAGTTCAACGAGACCCCGGAGACAGCGGAGGGGGGGGAAGGAAATGGGCTTTGCTGAACTTCTTATGGAGTACGTCCTTATCTTCCTCATTCCTGGAGAGCCTTTGCGCTGAAGTGAGCAGGTCCTGCAGATACAGGAGTAAGCCAGGCCTACCTGAAATAACAGGAGAAATGCATTTTTTGAGGAGGGTAAGGATTTGTGCTTCCTTGTGTACGCACTCTTGGCATTAGGCGATGTTCCGTTATGAAATGCTGCTTAGGATTTTAAAGGAAAGATGGGCAGATGTTAAATCCAGGCCTGCTGACTACTCTGGCTTCATATACGGCCTGGGGTTGCCATATGTTCCTTCTGCAGGCCTGGAAAGAAAAGGGGCACTCAAAGTCTAACAGAGGTTTTAGGTGACTGTCAATTGAAGTGTCTGTCCCTCTCCAAGACTGCAAGATAGGAGGAACACAAGCCAAAGACTGGCAAGAAGGATAACAGGTAGGATTTGTGCACGTGTCTGAGAGGTCACAGCTGAGCTTCCTGTAGAGTGAGCCTGTCTCACTGGAGTGAGATTACATGTGGACAAAAATATTTTTGTGAGGATTCAAACAATGTGATTATGCAGAGGAGAAATGGGGAAGAATTGCTTGCAGAAGTCAAGCATTTGACCAATGCAATGGGAATGTTGCTTAAAAATAAATGATGGCTTTGGAAAGCTAGGCATAATGATTTGAGAGTTTACTAAATCCTTGTTACTGCAAAAAGTGTCACTAACTCTATAACCTTCATGCTAGGGATGTAAAGCAAAAGTGCTAATGGTAATCACCTCAATGGGAGGCACTGAAGCCTTTCCCAAGTAGACTAGAAGGCTTTTTTTTAAAAAAAAATAAATAAATAAATCTTCTTGAAATACTGGTTAGAGCACCACAAAATAATGACTGTCCTCCATCTCTTCCCACAAGAAAAGTTTCTTTCAGTTTTTTTCCTCCTTGAATTCAGCCTTGGGAAAGGAAACTCTCAAGGATAAATAATTAGGTTCGGAACTAGCAGGATGGACTTAAATGAAAGTGCCTCGTTAAGCGGTTCCTCTCCCTTTAACTGTACAATGGACTTTCTGGACGCCACTTCCTGGTATTTATCCGAGTCCTCCAGCTCCGAGAACCTGTAAACAATTAACATTCTCCTACATGATGCACAGGCTCTTGGTAAGTGTTTAACGAGGCACCTGTACGCAGCAGTCTAACCTCTCCTCAAGAAGTCCTGCTGTCCTCATTCTGCCTCTGTATTGTGCATCTTGAATGTCTTTTGCTCCTGGTTTTGCTGGGGTATTCCAATTACATGCAGATTCCAAGCACGCAGTTTTCCATGTGATGTTACTGTCTCCTCTGTCCTGAAAAGAAAGTATAATTGCATTCAAAAATCTAATTTTAACCTGTTGTTCACAACTGTGTCTCAGTTTGCCATAATGATAAACTGCTGATATGAACTGGCTGCCCCAGTCTCACATATTGAGAGAAATGAAATGACTCCTGGGCCTTTGGAGGTTTCTTCTACCATTGCCCTCCTGTTTGGGACTGAAATGTAGTTCTTGCGTAGATGCCTGTCAGTTAGGCCCTGTGGCACTCTGTACTGGCACTGCTTCCCCTTCCTGGTGCTATGGCTGGAGCTGAAAGGTGCCCTAGAATCGCTAACAGGTGCTAATGAAAGCCTTAGGCTTTCTCAAACCCAGACACAAAAGCAGAAGAGGATGGGAGGAGCTAGGGTGCAATATTTACCTTGCATATTCTGCATATCCTCTTGTTCATTGTGTTGTCTGAAAGTTACTTGCTTTTTAATAATCTCTAACTTCAGGAGCTGGTTGTAAAGAAAACATTGACTCCTCCGAGATTTACTGTGAAGTAACTAGCATTGGCAGAAGTGTAATATTGATGTTCAAATGGAAAGATGCAACATAGGCATGTGGAAGTAAGAGCTACTATGGAATGTGTGTTTCCTAATATGCAGTGTGGCCCCTGGATCATGAATTAGATTTGTGAACATTTTACAGGATGTTCAAATGAAGCGAAGTCCAGATTGAGAGACTCAAAATTTCTCCTCTTGTGTGAAGAGAAACACCCCGCCTTGCCCTGTGCTTCTAGAAAATGTGACTTTTTTTTCCTCCAGTGATGCATTGTTCAGTATTAGTTTTGTTATGTATAATGAGGCATTAAAATTGTCGAGAAGTACACAGTGCTGAGGACTGCTTTGTTTTTTATTATTTATTACTTATTATTTTTAAAAATCTCTTGAGTATTAGGATGGAAGTAGCCGATGGTGCTCATCACATGGTGCAGAGCTTCAAATAATCGGGAGTTAGAGGAAAAAACATAATGTGAAGAAGCAATAAAAGCCGTGAGGTTGCAGCTTAGCTCTCCATTCTTTGAATCTGAGCATCACTTGGAGCTTCTTCAGGCTTCTGGAGATACTGGGAAAATGCCTTAAGCCTGTGGTCATCATCTGGGTCCTGAGCAAGCTGCTCCAGAAGGTGATTTCAAGGATCTAAGTTGCAAATAACATGCACCAAAAGACTATGAATAGTGAATTGCTAAGACTAAGTCTGCTTGCCTAACAGATCGACAGGAAGCCTTTGGAATGAGGGAGGGATGGGAATGGCCCTCACTTTTTAAACAGGTTTAAAAAAAAGTGCAGGTGGAAAACTACTAAAGCGTTTGTAACAAGTGATTTGCATTCAGGTTTGGCCTCCACAGGATAAAGCTCAAACCCAGAGAAGTGCCTATACTTTTATTTCCAGCTTAGCATAAGGAAGTCTCACTCCAAGCAGTAATTGAGTTACTTGCTGTAAAAGCAATGTTTTGATTGACTGTGACCATTTCCTATTAATTACAAAAGCAGAAGTAGATTCCATTGATAAGATGTAATCTCAAAGCAGCTTCCTGTACATTGTCTTTAAAAATTCCTCTCTTATCACATTCTAATCGTGTCTGGCAGCATGACACATGCCTCCGGGGCATGACAGGCTGCTGGCATATGGGTTTCTAGCACAAATTTTAGGAAGCTTGTATTGATCAGGTAACATCTCCCGCCTCTGAGCGGGCAGCGCAGCTCTCTATGCATCCATGTATGTATTTTATGCAGGAGTAATACAGGAATACCAAAAAAAAAAAAAAAAAAAAAAAAAAAAAAAAAAAAAAAAAAAAAAAAAAAAAAAGCACAGGTAGCACTCAGGTTGCAATTGACTTTTTCTGTAGGTAATTTAGTCTATGTATAGAGGAAGCTGAAGACTGACAAGATTCGTAGGCTCAAAGAAACCAGTGGTATAAATATGATTATCATCTTAATATCCCTTGGATCTTACGCTGCCCCTTCCACCACTCCCCTAGATGTGTTGTCCTTTGTGTGCAAAGACTGCTTAGGCTCCAAGAGGGGTTTTGTGGCACCAAAGCCAGCATTGCTGCACTCTGCCAACGCCAGCCAGCGGTCAGCAGGGCTCACGCGACCGAGCCATCAATGCATCTGCACCCTGCTGGTTCTCCTTCCCTTACCTATGTTTTCTCATTCCCTGTTATCCCCTTGATACGTTGCTTGTAAGCGGATTACCTTAAGATGTGTCTCTAGTGTTATTCAAAAGTAATCACTCCTTGTTTTTTCCTTATACAACAACTTGTTTCCAAATGTCATTTTTGTAGGGGCAAGAGGTGACAACAGAGCAGTGACCAAGTCCCAGATCTTTCCTGGAAGCTCTGTTAGGAGTGAAATTATAGGGGGAAATGAACTGTAGCTTCCCTGTTTATAGAATAATGTCCCTATTGCATAGCGGGTCTTATCTCTGTTAGCTTTCTTCTGATCTCCTTTTCCTGTTTCTAGAAATAGCTTGATATCTTTATTGGGACTTGTATAACCTTTTCAAAAGGTAGGCAGATCTTTCCCTTCACAGAAGCTTATAATAAATGTCAAAGATGTTTCTTGAAATAAAAAGTTTTTTCAGTTAATCTTTTTTAAGAGGTAGTTTTTCTTTTCTTCATTCTGAATGAGGTTTCTTTGAGGACTTAAACATCTGCTGATTTCTATCTCCACACAGCACCTCTCTGCCTGCTTTATAAAACATTTTTTGTAACCCAAAAATGTTGATGCACTGTCCCTTTTTGTAGAATCCATAGCTCAAGTGCCATTGTGTGTATGGTGCTGTTCTGGTTTTGTGGGGCTTTTGTGTGTGTGTGTGGGGGGAGCGGGGGGAGGTTTCCCATCCTGAAACAAAAGCAAAGCTTGCTATTTAAGTAGATGACTGGATTTTTTTTAAATGTTCATACTTTATTAATAATTATTTCTAAGCTGCATCTATTCCTCTGACCTTTTTATTTTTTTTTAAACCTCCTTCTGTAATTACTGTGTTGTTGCTATAGAAGACTGTAAATTACTGAGACAGAGTAGCTCCTGGCAAATCCTGATTACTACTTCAGATTTGTGCGAGGTTGTATTTGTTCTACTTAAAGCATTTTTCATCTCTACTTAAAAAAAAAAAAAAAATCAATTAAAGTTTTCAATAACTTCAAGCCAGGATATGTGTATTTTTTTTTCCATCCCTTATCAGTGGAGTCTGCTGGGAAGATGTGTAGAAAATTAAACCTATTGCATAACAATGTCTTCTGTATCTGAAGTATTTTATATGTTCTTTCCTGCCACTGGTTAACTTTATTCAGATTTAGTCTACTCCTGTCTTAATCAGGGGCTTGAGTTCAGTTGTGCTTACAGAAATGTTGATTCCAGAAAATGGTACTCATGGGAATGCAGTAGCTTAATTTTCATCAGTAAAGATGCAGGAGGTAAAGATCAACTAATGAGAAACTGAGGAGAAAGAGGAGAAAATAATTACCGTATCTACTTCTCAAACAGTTCCTCATTTTGTTTGAATAGAAACAGGCTTATAGTGAGTCAGTCATTACTCGAGCTCGGGATGGCTTGGAGTAATGATGACTGATAGTGGCCTGGAGTTGGTAAGGAACTGGCAGCATAGCCCTGAGCTGAGCAGGACTTGCCTGCTTCCAGGGCTAGCCCTACAGGAATGCTGAGCCTCTCAGGAAACAACGGGAGCCCTGGGACCCGCTCAAGCAGGAGCAGCTCATACACCCATAGCCCCTTGTATAGGGAAAGAGGTGCCAGGGTCAAGTTCTCCAGTGTTTCAAGCATGTTCTCCCTGGACTGAGAGTGAGCCATCAGCATGGATGTGGGGACTGTGATCGATCTTGAGTGTCCTCCCCTCATTTATGAGTCATTGGAAGGGATGGAACTTTGGACCTGTATTTTAGAGCTTCCACTTCTGCCAGTGTTGAATCCAGCACAAGCGCTGTGTGACAGCAGGCACGGCTGTTCACTGCACTTCCGACAGGTGAAAATGTTGGCACTTTGCACAGAAGCCTTCCAGTTAGAAAGGACAGCGGGAGGTCATTTAACCAACCCCCCTCTTAAAGGCGGCTCAACAGCAAATTCAGACCATCCTGAATCAACGTAACAGCTGGGTTTTCAATCTGTCATAACCTGAGAGTAAATCAGTGCCGTTTAAGTAATGATATTTCCAAGCATTGAAAGGAGCCAATTAAGATTAAATTATAATATAAGTTAGATTTCTTTTCATCATACTTTATAGAATATCATTAACTTGGTCATGCATTAATTGTCTTTCCCAATGAGTTTGGCTTCATTTTGACACGTAGAGGCATGGCACACAGGGGATGGACCAGTGCCATGCTAAAGAGGCTCAACAAGCACGAGGGGCTGCAGACCTCGGCACAGGTCACAGATTTACTTTCCAAAATGCTTAGAGAGCACTGGCAAAGCTTTCAGAAACAACAGTTTCTGAATGCCAGTCTATACTAATTGCAGAAAATAATGTAAAGAGCAGTTTTGGGGGAAGATTATATCGTGGAGACTTAGGAGATGATAGGAAATAAGGTTCAGAAACTGGTCACTTTGGATGAGTAAAAATCCAGTATTTGCAGCTGATACAAACAGCAAGTTCCAACCTCCTGTAAACCTATCTTTGTGTCTCCCTCTTTGCCTACCCCAATGTTTAAGTGCAATGGGGGAGGAAATGTCATGGTGTTCTGAATGTGAAGAGAGAATCCTCAGGCATAGCTGCAAGGGGAATGTTTTGAGAACAGCAGAGAGTAAAGCCCTCACATAGGGCATGGTTTCCTTGGCTTAGAGTACTATTTAGATAAGTGCTACTGTGGTCTGTCTTTTCCCTTGTAGTGGCATTACCGCTTGTCTGGCCTCAGAGTGAACTGGTTTACAGACTCAAATCAACAGCAAATACCTTTTTTAGTTTTTTTTTTTTTTTTTTTTTTTTTTTTTTGGGTGCTTATTTGTTTAGGGTGATTTTTTTTTTATGAGTGCTTTTTTAGTGTGGGCTTGGGTGTTCTTTTTGTTTGTTTGTTTGTTTTTAGTTTTCTGCTCGTTTGAGTTCCTGAACAGTCCCAACATGAAGTTAGATGAGTGCCAGTGCTGGCAAAAGGAGGCTGTATAGTCAGCACAGATCCCTGCAGCATTCCCAGCATAAATGGCTTTGAGCTCTTGTGATTCTGTACCCCAGTAATTCCCCAGTATCCCATTCTGTGTAGGTCTTGCTTTGTCTTGTTCTGCAGGAATGTTCTATGTCTCCTTTTCTGCTTTTTTTTTGTTGTTGTTGCTTTGTTTTTCTTGCATTTTTCTAATATAGGAATGGTCTTCAGAGACATTGGCACGTGCTGCCCATTACATAGTTGGGGCCATCACTGTGCCTGGTTAGGTGCAGGAAAGACCAGAAGAACCCTTGGCCTTCCTTCCTCGTCTTCCGTCAGCAGTGCCGTCATCGCTGCCCTCTGCCAAGACTTGGCACACCTGACCAACAGAGATGTTGGGAGACAGCTTGTGTAAATAGCTGTGCATCACAGGGAGATATTTGGTGAAAATATGGGTTAAAGAGTTGAAGGTGATAACTTCTCATACTACCTCAACTGCATTTGTTAGAGTAGCTTTGTGCCTACTCCTGTGTCCATGCATTTTCAGGGATCTTCTCTTATGTCTGGAAACAGAGCTGTTTTTCTTTCCTGAGGGAGCATCCAAGTACCTAGTGATGTTCTTCCAGACAGTGGGTAAGTAGAGAGTACGTTCTCTGGAAAAAAATCAGATTGCTTTAGGATCCTTTAGATCTAGAATGAAGAAAGGAACTGCTGAAGTTAAACTCTCCTGTGCAACAAACATTCTTTAAAAAGTTTCCCTATAGGGAAAATCTAGGAAAAACTATTTTTGTACATTGTTCCTCTCTTTAAAATGGGATAATCAGTAAGATGAAATTAATTCTGATTTTAAAAATCCACAAAAAATATATGTAATCAAATGTTACATTTGGTTCTTAGTTTGCTGTAACACGTAAGTCTCTGAATCCTTTTCTGGTTGTATGTAACTTTGTTTTTGAAAGTGCCAGGAAAAAAGATTCGCAGTACTACATTTTCTAAAGGCATAGAGTTTAGCTATGTGTGCCCCAGTAATATCATGACTTGGCATGATGCGTATAAAGAAGATCAAAAAGGACAATAGCAAGAGCTTTAGGAATACTTCACAGTAATCATCAACCTCTTAAATTGTTAGATCTCGTTAGATCTTAAATACTTAGGTTTGTGTGCAGTTAGATTGTGCCTTGTGCTTTTGTAAACACCCGTGTGTTCTGTTATTAATCACTTGATCTGTATCATACCCACAAGTGTAAACTTGGGTCTGGTGTTCATAAACAAATTCTTGTATAAGTCGTGCGTAGGTAAATAGACCAGCAGGAAAGATGAAAAGAAAGAATAATTCATTCATCCTGTGGCTCTATCATGCTCTTAATGAAGATTTTGGAGGCCTCATATTTGGGGGCTGGTAGAGAAGTGCAGCTGCAAAAGCCACGTTACTGATTTGTTTAGCTTTGCCAAGAACTGCATTTGAGCATTGACGGAGATTAGTTTCTTGAGGAGAGGAGATGCTTTAGAATATTTAAATTAAATAAATTTTACTTAAAAGGTGGTGCCCTGGTATTAGTTTATGTATAGGTCATACTGTTATGTGTAAAGCTTGTGTATCTTGTTAACAGTTCCGTTTTGTAATCTAATGGTTAAATTAACAATTCCATTTTGTGGAATAACTTTATTTTGAAGATTATGAACGCAACTAAGTTTCTTTAATATTAGGATATTCTTTCAAAGAGCAAACTTGCTGTTCTGAGTGGCGTTATTGTGAGCCGCAGGACCTGGTGATAACAACCAGCTAGACAGATTAAACTTGATCCAGCTGAGTTGTGACTATGAAGTACATGCCAAAAGTTATTTTATTTCTGCTCCAAGGGAAGAGATCTTTATTGCAGCTGTTTAATGAGCAGGCCACACCATGCTTTAATGAAGAAGCCAGGACGTCATGGGTATGGAAGTCTCTTCACTTGAAGTGATAGTTATAACTAAAGGAAGATAGGCTGATACAGGAACTCTATTGTCAGATATTTATGCTGCTCTTACTATGTTTATTTTGACTCGTGTGTACTCTTATGAATATAAATCTTTACTTACAAGTAAAATTCCTTGTATTTCTTCATGCAATTAAAAAATGTAAAGCAAGCTAGGCATGTTCACATGACCAGTTGAACTTTCAGATGGTGTCTTCTGTTCCTATGGAATGTGTAGATCAGAAAGGATGGATGTTTAAAAAGTGATTACACAAATATAGAGCAGGAAAGGACTGGAACATAAAGCTGCCAGTCTCCAACTGCAGCAAAAAGCAGGCTCAAGGGCCAGAGGTTGCCACAGTGCTGGTTAGTACTGCGTTATCTTGCTGTATTCTTGATTTTGGGCAGCTATTTTGATAAAGTGTCGGTCCCGCTGGCTGAGTCTTTCCCACTTTCTGCTTGCAGGAATGACTGGAGCTCTAAGAGGACAGATAGTCTGGCTTGGTTTTTCTTTTTAAACCAGCCTTGTTTCTAATCTGCTCTGCCTGCATTCAGCTATCTGCAGATAGCAAGCAGTGACTGCCTATGAATAATGTCTGTGTTGCTTACCAGTGGCATCTGTGACTTGCCAGACTGCCCCTGTGAAAGGCTCCCGTGCCCCAGACACCTTTCGTGTGCACGCATGGGGCGCCCTGCAGCCTCAGGGCAGCCCGAAGGGCTCCTCTTTGCTGCCTCAGCCATGCACTGCTCTCGCCCGGGATCCCTGCATGGTGATACGTGATCCAGTCTGAAGCGGTGCCCAAGCTGCCCCAGTTGCTAATGGCTGTGTCTGCTGCTGCCCTCTTATGAATAGTGGTATGTGGTAAAAAGGAAAGAGAAGAATTTGGGAACCTGGGTTTTGACATTTCTTCAGACAGTTGCCTTTGCTTTTGTATCAAAGGAGACTTGTGAAGAAGACAAGTGGAAACCGATCGGGGTCGTAGCTGCAGGTCTTGTGAAAGTTGTATGGGCTTGTGGGCATTAGGTGGTGGCTGAAGCCAGCGTGTTTTAACCTTGTTACCCTCGTCTGCCTCCAGCAAGGGAGCTGGAGGAAAATTGTCTGGTTGCAGCAGGTGAGAACATCAGCACTAGGCTCTAGGGGCCTGGGGCCCCTCAGTGATGACAGTGCCTGCAATGAAGCCCTTTCTGAAGCGTTGCAGCCGAGTTGCTGCTTGCTGTAACAATCTGAAGAAGCAAAAAATGACAGATACTTTTCCTACCAGGACAAGCTCTTTATTCCATTTTATTTTATGATTCCACTGAACCCTAACGATTCTGGCCTGCTTCCCCCATGTCCTCCGTAGAGTGTTTGTGCTGTTTGGGTACTTGGTGGGTCAGTGTTTATCACCACTCAGAGGAGAGGGAAATGCTTTTTTTAGGAGGGAGGGGAAAACCAACAAAGATCTTTAATGGAACAAAGTCCACTTATTTACCTGTAACCTCTGACATCTGTTAACAGTCCTGCTTGTTAGTTTAATTAGGAATCTAGAGATACGCTCGGCTCAAAGGAGGACATTTGGAGTGTTCACAACTCTTCTGGTTTGGTAAAAATAGGAAAGTGACTCTCGCATGTTGGTTGTGGGTATGTTGCATAAAGAAGTATTTTTTAGAATTCTGTTAGTGACTTCTGCCTAAGAAGCAACAATTACGTTTTTTGAAGCCCAGTGAGGGATAATATTGTAGGCTACCTAAGGCTACATTAGGAATAGATAAATGAGGGGAGGGAAGGCAGGTGATGAAAACTAAAAATGACATTTTGAAGGTCCTGAACCCCATTGGGGAAGGAGCAATCTGGTGAGAGCGCTTCCTTGTTTTGTGCACTCTCATTTCTTCGCAGCTGGTCCCTCCCTCAGATAATCGCAGACTGTGGCTGTTTCCTGTTATTTTGAGTGAAAATAAATGATTGCTGTTAACCAAATCATTATGCTAGGGTCCTTCACCATCCTACTTCCAGAACAGGACCTAGACCTGCTAGGTATGTGTGCGGGTGTGTTTTTTTTGTTTTGTTTTGTTTTGTGGATATAGAGTATTCTTTAGGGAATGAAGGAGCCCTTGCTAAACTTGGACAAAGTTGTTTTTGCTTGCAGATGAGAAAATATATGATACTGAATCTCTATTGGTTCTTCTCTCAACATGAAGCACATTCAGACTGGATTGGAATAGCTCCATTTAATGGGTATGTTTCTCTTAATAAACTGATTTCCAATAGTGCTCTTGTAGTTTAAACAGCCTCCTAATGGTAATCATATTAATATGGCAGTGCTATTCTTTTTGCTCTACATAAGAAATACCAAAGGAGAACTTAAGAGAATATTGGTTTGTTCCATATTCCTTTTAGCAAATAGTAAGAAGGTGTAGCCTTCATCTGTAGTTACATAGAGATATTGCAGCTAGAAATTAAAAAATAAAGCCAGAAAAGCAAAAGCAAAAAAAAAACACATAACAAAACTTAAAGAAGAATTCTCCAATTTCCTGTTCATCTGCACAGACACAACTGTGTTTAAATGGCCCTTTTTATTTATTTCAGTTCTTAACATTTCTTAACATTCTTAACATTTGGAGAATTCTTCATTGGTGCATAAATATTGAGAAATCAGCCTTCAATTTGTAAAGGAAAATTTAAATTTTAAACACAGAATAGGCAACTTTGTGTTGATAAGGGGGGAAAAAAAAGCAGAATATAAACATTTTAAAGCTGTAATAAATGTAGCAATGTGATGGGCAGCATCTGTTCTCTTTGGATAGGACTCAATTTAGGACTTTCAAAATTTGCTTAGTTTTCTCTTTCTCCATATTTCCTGCTTCCTGTACAGAAAAGATTATTTGCTTTTTTGATACTAAGATGTCTCTGTGGTTTTGCAATAAGAATCTCAAGTATTCATCACTTCTGGAAAATCTTGGTTAGTTAGTAAATATGAGGCAGTTCTGCATTATTACTGTCTCCAGTCTATCGAAGCCAAACTTCTCTGCAAGGTTTCAGAATTATTTCTTTCATTTTGGCTGGCAGATTTTTTTTTTTTTTTCCTCCTCAAGATTTCCATGAAATGGAATAGTTGTTGGACACACAGCACTGACTTCTTTGAGGCTCTTTTTTTTTTTTTTTTTTTTTTCCACCAGGACTTGACCCTTAGTTTTAGCATAATAAGTCAAACATTTGTAAGCTCTCTAGAAATCAGGATGGCTGAACGGGGTCCTGCAGATGCTTTGCAGCCTGAGAAGACGTGAAGACCTTATCAGCAGAGGGAGCTGTGTGAAAGAACAGGGCTTTGTTCTGTGACCCCACCTTCACCAGGCTGGGGCGAGGCTCTGTCTAAAGAAGCTTTTGTGAACTGGCTGACTCGATGTAGAGCATCACTGATGGTTTCTTGAGGCTCTGCTGTAAAGTAATCTAAATAATTTAGGGAAATGCATTCCTGTATGAATAAGGGAGCTAGTTTTGAGACATAGATCCCAACTTAGGCTGTAAATACGTTGGGTGACAAGTTGCAAAAGTGGATCAAAAGCACCCGTTAAAAAACAAACAAACAAAAAAACCCTTTTAATCTCTATAGGGTTGCTCAGCACAAGGTCTTAAATCTGTAGTCTAGAAACTACACGTGACTTTAAGTGTATTATTTTACTTTAATTCCCCACCCGTATAGACAGATGTCCAGTCTATGCCACTCTTGTTAACTTGAGAAGTGGAACATCATGGCAATGATGGCCATGGCAACGCAGCTGTGGCCAGTGCTTGAAGGTGTCTTTTAGGAGTCAGTGATCCTACTGTATACACACCTATAAATGCTCCAGCTTCTAACTGATTGATTGAGAAAATGTTTGGGAAGGGCTGTTCTTGGTAAGTTTTGAGGAGCTGATTTATCAGCTCTCATTTGCAAAAGTACAAATGTTTAGTCACTAAAAATAATTGTATTTTATTTCCCCCCCCCCCCCCTCTTTAATCCTTATGCTTTGCTGTAAACTAGGGCAGTTTAACAGCTGCTTTCTAAGCAGCTCAGACACCCTCATACCCAACATCTTAGAGAAGGGTGGGACAGGTGAGGAAGGAAGAGATAGAAGGAAAGTCATGTAAAGAGAAGTTATTCAGAGCTCCTGGCGCATCTGAATGCTGCAGCATCTAAAGAGAAGACTTAAGCTCCTTGTGGCTCTCTTTGATTTCTTCTTAGTTAGAGTCTGCTACCTCTGAGCACTAACAAGTATGGCCTTTATTGCAGCATGGGAATACAAAAGAAGTACATTAGTAAGCTCTTCACTTGAGATGCACAACAGCCGGTTGTCAAACATGTAATTTTGCCAAAGTTAAATAAGAGGTTTAAGAAAGAGCCTTTTTTCTTGCCTCTTGTGCGTGTATATAATTACTAGTTTCATACTCATTTAAAACTTTTCCATCTGCATGATTATTCTTTTGCATTACATAAGTCCTCGAGAACAGGTTTAATTACCTAATTAAGGCTACAGTTATTATTTCCTGTGGAACATTTTAATTACAAATAAAATTTGAGGTGAAGTATCTAATGTTGAAGGAGGAGGTTTGTTCTAAGCTTTTATAGCTATTTATACTGGTGTAAGTCAGTAAATGTTTCCATATGAAACCCAGAGGAGCAGGAACTCTTTATTTACATGTGTCCATCCACAGGAACAATTCCTCTAAAGGTGGCCTGCAGAAGATGTATATATTTTTTTAAGTCGCTCTCAAGCCCGCCTTGCTTCGTACCTTGAAGTTGTAGGCCTAAACATGGGGGCAGTTAAGCAGCATATGTGCTTTAAATAATTGGGGTTTTTCTCTTGCCTTAGGTGAAAAGGATATTGGATTAGTTACCTAGATCTTGGTGGAATGGCTGCTAGATTCTCAAAAGCTTGGGGTTTTGAAGGTTTATCAAGCTACAGAACAAGAAGTGGAATTTCTTCAAAGTTTATATCATTGAACTTTTAAAAGGCATTAAGAGGTTTAATGGTTTCTCAAATGTCTAACTAAAATCCTATTTTTAACTGAATACATTTTTCTTCATGGTAATGAGAAGACATTAAAAATAACTGTATTTGTTTGCACTTTCTCAAGGTTTCAGATTTTCAGGAAAGATGTTGGTCTTTCAAACAAAATAAAGAAACCTGGAAAGAGTTTGACTGAAATCCACTAACAGCACTATTGCTCGGTGAAACAAGAAAAAAAGTTATCTTGTGTTTATGCCCATGGTTTGTGACAGCAACACAAGAATGAATGAATGCTTGTGTGATCACCTGAGCTTCTATTAGGGGAGACCTGAAACTTCCATGTGAAAGGAGTTTAAACCTAAGAAAAGCTTATTCAGAAGAGGGCACTATGAACATGGAATCCACAGACTGCCTGTGTAAAGTAGAGGAAGCTGTGTTCTTATTTTTACAGCATAAGAAAGTGAAACAGATGGACCAAGTGGTTTGGCAGGAGCAGAAGGTTTTGTTGCTGGAGAGGATTAGAGTTTTGGAATTTAACTTAGTGGCTTGCACACGCCCTTCTGACTATCTACTTATTAATGTTTTTAATAAGGATGTGGTTTGGGATGCAAGATTTCTTGAGGGGGTTTTATTTGGGAGAGGGAGGGCATGCAGGCTTGCTTCACAATTTAATTCATATGTGCTTAGTGGTATGCGCTGGAAATGGAGCACAGACGAGCTCTGCAGCTGAGCTCCAGAATCGCTCCTGGGCTGCAGAGAGGCATAGCCTTGACCTAGGTGCCCCTGTGAGGAGAAACGTGGCCATAGGCACGTGCTCGCGCTCGGGCTTGCAGGTGACTGAAAATGTTCTAGTGGAGGCAAAGTGGATCTTCATGCTGCTGGCCACAAGGAGAGAGAGCGCGCAGACTTAGTAAGCCTGCTTCAGGGTGACAAGGATAGTTTAACCTTCTTTTTTTTATTTTTTTTTATTTTTTTTATTTTTTTTGTACAGATTTACGGAAGGGAGTCCTGTGCATGGTTCTTGCCCTAAGTGAGAGGGGATTTACTTCTATTTTAACATGCCTGTTTTTCTTAGAATCCTAAAATAAAGCCGGTTGAGCAGCTAGAAAGAAGAGCTGTGTCACTTAGCTGCCAGGTTAGTGCTTCTGAAAATGGGACCATTTGAATCAAGCCATGAATTTACACAATCTTCTAGGATCTAGCCATGAAATAAATTAAAAAAAAAAAAAAAAAAGAAAGGCTTTTTAAACTTGGCAGGAATTCCAGGATAACTTATTTCAGGTTAAAAAAAATAATAATAATAATCAACATGTACCTGCACAAATAATTAAAAAGAAAATTATACAGAGTCTGTTTGCATTAATTGCTTTGGAAACAAATTTTACTGAATGCAAAATGAATGATTCTACCATAACATAGATGTAGATACTTCCTAGAATAAACTACTTTGCATCTTTTAGCCTTCAGCTTGCTCTTTCAAATGGTGTTATTGCTTTGCTTGTCTCAGCGTGTCTGTTGGGGTGTCCTTAGGTGCTCTGGAAGTATCTTGACTGGATCTAGTCTTGTCTATACACATACACACAGATACAGAGGTATGTATGCTTACACACATACACACACACACATATATATATATATACACACACACACACACATATACATATATATACACACACACACATATAAATATATATATATAGCCAGAGCATGCAGCTGAGTGTATCTTGGTTCTCGTTCAGAACTCATTTGCTGGGCTGGGTGCTCTCTGCTTCCCTGTCATCCTGGTTTGAGATCTTTTGCTCCCTGCACTTTGGAGGCAGCAGTCACCAGAATGCTGGGTTTCCTTCGTTTCACCTCTTTTCAAAAGAAACAGACGGAATGTCTCTGGGTCAGTATTGCAGCAAAATCATAAAAAAAATGACAAGACTCAAAGCACTTTCGATGGACAAAACAAAGCATGTGTGGTTGCACGGCTGCAAGATTAACTCTTTCCATATTAAGAAGAATGGCAAGAGGAAAGAGAAGGCAATCAAAGCCAGCACACAGCGAGTGCCCAGAGCCCTCCTCTCAGTACTCTTCACTGTGTGTAAGGAGCTCCAGTGATTTGTTCTCATGCGTTTGGGCCTCAGGCCACAGGAAGGAGCTTTGCTCCCATTCCAAATCCCAGCTCAATACGGGGCTGCTTTTTCCCAACACTACATGTGCTGTTTCTGTGCTGCTTGTTTATCCCATTGGACATCGTTAAAATAAAACTTCGGTGCCCTTTATAGGCTCTTTGGTAGACTGGTGTATCTAAAGTCTCTGCAGTGTTCAAAGGCTTAAGGCAAAGCAGTAATCCCTCCTGAGCTTACACTGCTTCTGTTAAAGACTGAAGTCCTGTTTGAAATTCAGCGCTTTGTGCCTCCCTTCTTCAGTGAGTGCCTCTCTGCAGCTGCAGAGGGGCTGCAAGGCCTCCTGTGCTCGCCTGAACCCCTGCCTGTGTGTGGGTGTCACAGCTGCTCCTTGGGGGGCCAGCGCTCGCTGCTTGCATCCCTTCCAGCTACAGCTGGTGGAGTGGCTGTGACACATCCCCCCACCTTGGGCAGGGGGCATTTTATACCCCAAATCTGTGCTCCCCGGCTGGCTGCGCTTCATTTGGAGTAGCAGTTCTGGGGCAATATGATATAGAGATATCCAAGCTCAGCAGCACGTGAGCTATAGGCAATTACTAATGCAACTACTTTCATTCTGGACAGAAGCTGCACTGCATCATGTGGCTCTAGGAGCTTGAGTCTCTTCTAGCTCCTGAAGCTGTTCCTTCTCTGGTTTTTGGTGAGGGCCTGCACATCATCAGGAGTCCTGCCTCAACCGTGGGAGCTTCCTAGGTCTTACTCTTTCAAACACTAATGCCAGGGCTGTGGCTGCCAAAGAAGCCAGCAGACGTATCCAAGGCATGTTGCCTAATGCCTCATTCTCTTCACTGACTCCATCGGGAGTCGTATCTGAATTTTCAGCCCACCAGACTCTTGGTGGATTTAACCTGGTCTTCTAATCTGAATCATTCTCCCAGGAAAAAAAAAAAAAAAAAAGTGTTGACCCTGAACCTCAAACTGCAAAGGAGAATGCAAAGCTTTATCTTTAATAACACCATGAAATAAATTCTCCAGCAAGACTTTTCTTGTGGAAAAGTGCTAGAAAGTGATGAGCAATGTGAAAGCCCATAATTGGATGATGTTGGAGTAACTGAAGATAATGATATTCATGAAGAGATGAGCTCTTCTTGATCTGTAGGAATTATTTTAGAAATCTCTAACACATCAGTTTCTGATAAAACTCTTTCATATATAATCTTCCTGTAGTCTATTCCTAATACCCTCTTGGATTTATTTAAATGCAAACTCTAAAGGTAAAAGTGTGTGTTTTTATTACTGTATTAATTACTACATACATTTATACTATTTATACTAATTTGTAATACTAATACATTTAATTAAATTTAAAATAATACTTATCGTAAGCATCTTTTATTGCAATGAGATACAGGAGTAAGTTACATATGGCAAAATATATATGTATTTCCTATAGTGAAATTGCAAGATGATAGCTTGTATTGTAGTTAAAACAGTGATGTCAGGCAAAGCCTTCTACATATTAACTGATGAGGTCTTAACTAAGCTTTTCAAGACAGTGTTCTGTCAGTCAGGTTCCTGTGCATGTGTGTGCTGGAGGAGCGACATTAAATTATTAGGAGTGGCTTCTCCATAAGCCAAAAACCACATGTGCATCTTGCCTTGCTGACCTCTACTGCTGTAAACCTTGCCAAATTCAGTAGACAGTAACATGATGATTAAGTACACTGTAAATTATTTCTTTAAAACTGATCTGTGCAATAGCGTTGGCAATTTGTTGCTCTGGAATGCACATAGTACTTACTAAACCTGAAATATTGTAGTAGCACAAAGCTAGTTTTTTTTTTTTCTTCTTCTTCTTCATGTAGAGCCTACTCAGCACTATTAGATTCTGAGCATCATGGGTCATAGAATCATTATGGTCGGAAAAGACCTTCAAGATCGCATTTATGTACTATTCCCTTAGAACCTTTTTTAAGAAGGAATTAATATGCTCCTTATTGTTGCTAATGGAGGAGGAAGGACAGATGGATGTCAGCAACCGCTGTAGTATTAAACCTTCTCCTTGACACAATTTCAGGGCTTCCTACAGCAGGGTGCCCCAGCTCCTGACTGCTGAAGTGCAGCTGATGTGGCTAAGCTGCACGGCTTAGAGAAGTACTTTCTGTTGCAAAGAGCTAGGTGTACCCAACCTGTGCCTTTACAGAGGCACAGGGATTTATCTGTACAGCACTGTAACATTTAGGAGAACTCCTTCTATTAAATGTGTAAAGAGAAAGCACCTGTCTGAAATGAGTCTGTGAATAAAACATGGCCAGGAAGAACAAGATAGCCTTAGCTTTAAAGATTTCCATGTCCAAGATGAGGTGTCCTGGAGACTGAGCTGCAGGTAGGAGGTTCAAGTCACAACTCCTTGCCTTTCAGCTTTGGGACAATCCTTTCTGACTATGTTTGATGAAATCAAACCCAGTGTTTCTATTAGAGGTTGCCAGCACTACTATTTAAAATACTTCTTACCTAATTGCTTTAATCTTGTTGTCTTTTTTCTCTGAGGAGTGTTTCTGAAAGATTTTTTCCTCTTAGAGATGGCAGGTACTAGTGTTTATAAACAAATTATATTTTAAGAGATCAGAGAGCTCTAAGTGCTGCCCTACTCCTACAGCTCCTAGAAAGATAATGCAGTGGAAGGAAGGTGGGAGAGGGAGGACAAAAGCAAGCATGAGGGAATCCGTGTGCCCGAGTCACCATCGCGAGCCTTATTTCTGTGCTGCCAGGCTCTGTGGAAGGGGAGGATATATTAATGTAAGGAGGCTAAAGTGGAATAAAGTCTTATGACAGGACTGTTTATAATTGCACGTGAGTTATCAATTTGAGCCTGCCTGCAGTGGAGAATAGGATTTTATTTTGCTCTGATAAATTTTATTAAAAATACAAAGTGTTTTTGGTTACAGGTATGCATACCTCTAAATATTTGCATTTTCTTAAGCTGCTTTCTAAAATTAAAACTTAATTTATTCAAACTCTAAATGTGTTTTCATCAGGCGTGCAGAGTAAATAGCCTTGGTTTGCACAAAGTCACATATTTACTACTGTGTATAAACGATGGCCTCTTGGTCAGACAGGAAATGTTTTGTGTTGAAAAGCTTCCTGTCATGTCCTTCTTCACATGAAAATGGACGTTCTGGCTGTTGCAATCTTTTTGGGGACATCTCTTTATGCCTGTTCCAAGGGCTGCAAGCTAGTGGGTTGAGGGAACTGCACTGCGGACATTCAGAAGAGGACGCTGCTCCGAAGAAAAGCAGGGAGAGAATTAAGTGAAATTTTAAAAGATGAGTGACTTGCAAAGTTCTTGTTCTCGAGGCAAGAGACACTTACTTAAAATATGCAGTATATGTGTGACGAAAAAAGTCACGAACTGCTGAACGAGGTGTGAGACTGGTCACCCAAGAAGATCCAGATAAAGGTACGTGCATCCAGCCCTGCCGCACAATGGCACGTGTGGATGACCAGTACACTGCTTAATCTGTATGATCTAAGGATCTCCAGGATCTTGCAATACCTGGAGAGTGACCAGTCGGTTAGTGCTGGGTGTGCCCGATCTCCTCAGTGTCATTCCATGTAGGAAGATACCAAACAGCCACTGTGCCTCTAATCGTCAGCAGGAATCCTCATTCTGCCCACGCAACCTGCTTAAAATGAATCCAGGCTGGTTTGTTAGACAAGTAGCTAATCTGAGTTCAGATCTGCTCACCTGAATGTCCAATCCTGCACGTTCTCCTCAGTAACGTTACTGTCCACGTGTTTACTCCTACTGGAAGGAGGCTTACAGATTTGTGGGATTTAAACACGTTTACTCCCTCTTACAACAGATTAGGGAGAACTTCATAACAGAGCAGCCCTGTTCCCCTCTCAGCCAGATACCAGTTCCGCTCTGCAATTAGAGCACTAGTGACACAAATGTCTTGTTGGAGCCCCACTCGGCTGCTGCAAGGGCCCTGCAGCCCTCGCAGTCCCAACGCGTTGGCCAAGGCTGCTGGGATGGCAACACCAGTACGAGGTACCTGGGAGTGTAGGCCGGGACTCTGGAGCACCGGAGAGCAGTGGCAGCAGGGTGGAGCGAGGAGGTGCTGCAGACCCGACACCTCTCTCCCAGCTGGACTTCTGAGGCCTGACTTGAAGCATATGCCCGTAGAATTAGATACAAGAGTAAGAATTAGATATTTTCTCAAGGTCTGGCCCAGGTGGGACAGAGACTGCAGACAGCCACGAGAATGAACTTTGTTTTTTTTTTTTTTTTTTTCCCTGTTCTCTACAATATTCGGAAGTTGTAGCTAGGAGAACATAGACCTCTGATCTGGGACTTCAGGCATGTGGTCAGTTTGCTGCAGTTCACACAACTTATTTTATTACCTGCTTTTCGTTTCCCTGCTGAAGAATCTATGCTGACCTCTGCATGCAAAAGTCTGCTGGATATTGATGGCGCAGAGAACTTGGCAAATTCAAAGCATTTACGACATCTATATCTTTGAAGTGCCTGTTTAATAGTGTCATTGTCATACCAGTTGGAGCAACACTTCTCTTTGCAATTGAAAGGCTCAGCAGAACTAGCTGATAAGCGCTGGTGCCCTGGTGTGAAACTGACCCTTTGAACTGTGAAGAATCGCCCCAGATAAGCAAGTAATGGAATTTTTATCAGGTCTTGCTTTTTTATTGTAGCATGTGGAGTTTCTAGGCTTTCTATGCAGTATTTTCTCCCTACTTGTTTTTTGTAGCTGTGTGGATAATATAATATTCACATTTTAAAGATGCTAATTCCAAGCTTGGAAGAAAGAGCCATCCCATTCCTCATCCCTTACAAGAATAGAAAGGAAGCAATGACAATATAACTTAAATTACAAACGTATGTTGATTTAAGAGCCAAACTTGTGAAATGCTGAGCATCGTAACCCTGCAACTCTGGGGGAAGAGGGCAGGGGTTGAGAGGATTTTCATAGTATCTTTTTCAAGGACAGATAATAACTATAAGTAACTGTGAAAAACTTTAATAGAAAAGTTAAGAAATGTATTTAATGAAACTTTATTTTTATTTCACTATAGAAATAAATGTTCTTTTCTTTATTAAACATTATGGGGACGTTTGTCTCATGCAAGCAAAAACATTGTTAAGCAATAGCCTTTTTTTTTTTTCCTCCTGTGCTTTTGATAATCTGGTTTCATTTAAAGCAAAGTTTCAGCTTTTCCAGGCTCCTCTTTGTAGGCCAGGAAACTGAGCTGTTAGGATTTCTCTCAAGTCTCACTACAAGAAAGAAAGAAAAAAAAAAAAAAAAAGAAACTAAAACTGGCTTGATCTGATCTTGAGCCTTGTTCCGTGCCTACCCTGACCTATGGCTATTTCTAAACATGCCCATTCCAGGAAAATGGATTGCAGGTCTCACAGAAAGACAGTTGGTGGGGGCGGGGGAGTATTTGATGAAATTTCATGCGTTCTGGACCGGGACGTAAGAGCTTCCTCCCTAGCGATCTGTTTGGTGAAACAGCCGTCCTTGGCAGACTGCACATGAAATACAGATGGTTTGAGTTTTGAAGTTCGGCCCATAGCAGAAGATAGGGCTGTTTTGAAGTGTATTGATCGAAACAGCTCTGTCTCATAGACATCCTTTCATGGAAAAAGAGGAAATCTTGATGCAGGGTATCGTGAAACAGTGGGGAAGCAGCTGCAGGGGGGACCTCTGCTCTGACCAAAACTCATCAAGTTCAGAGTGACTTTCCACCCTCTCACCATTCTCCTATGGTTGTCCTAAGGTACTGCTTTGGTGGCAGACCTTTCTGTCCAAGTAGCTGTCCTTCTGATTGCTCTTTAAAATGTGCTTCTTTCCTTGCCAACAGTCTTTAATGCAAAATTCAGTTTGCACATTAATGATTTTTTATTTTAAGGAAGGGGGGGGGGAAGTAAATGGCATATGGCAGATACATGTTTTAGTTATGGTGAGCACATGATTTTGAAGATAAATAAAGATGTTTCTTATATCTTCAGCATGTACTTGCCCTATTTTACTGACAACGAGGAAAAATTTACACTGCTAAAACGTAATTGAAAAAAAGCAATGTTCTATGAACTTCCTGTCTATGTGAATGACACTGAAAGTCTTTTTGCCTTCTTGCATTTACTTTTTAAGTCAGGTTCATTTACAAGTGTCAGATGCATACAAAAAACATTGTTCTAACTTCAAGTAGTTAAGTAGTTTCAGATCTTGCCAATTTTGTTTTCCCTTCTATCTTGTAATGATGCTGTTCCTGAAATCTTCAATCTGTATAGTTAAAAGCTATTTTTATAATGAACTGGATTAGTTTATATCAAAAAAATTGAAAAGCTTTGGTTTAATATATCCTAACTGACATTTTGCATTGGAGTTTATAATAATGACTTCAAACATTCGCATTAGAGTAATTTTAGAGTTTTGGTTTTGTTTTATAAAGAAATTCATGCAAGCCTGAAAGCTGAGGGAAAGCAGCAGGTACTTGTATCGTACCTTTTCCAAAGGGGCTATTAAAGTTAGCAGAAGGCTGCCGGCAGAAGCCTGAGCCTGCGCCTGCCCGAGTCCTGGTTTGTTCAGCAGTAACCGCTCCCTCCCCCGGGACCAAACGGCACACCGACCAAATCCGTGTGACACAGCCCTGCCCATAGCTGCACGGTGCTGCCCCCCACCACCTCGTAGGGCTGCTGTAACTTAGATTTATGGTTTTTTTTCTTGTTCAAAGGGTCTAAAATGCTATTTTGGCTGATCTGAACAGTGCTCTTAGAGCAGGGAACTGAAGAGTATGTGCTGCATGGCTGGGGGTGCAAAAGGAAGAGCAAACTGGTGTGCTCCGTGCTTCAGAGCCTTTTGGAGGTGGAGAGCTGTGGAGGTGCAGAAAGCCAAGGGCGGCACTCAGCTCTGCCATGCTGCAGTGCCCTGCCAGTGACCGTGCTGTGGGCAGCACAGAACAGGAGGCAGGTTGTGTTAGGCTTCTTCACTCTTCTGCCAGTTAACGATGCCACTCTACTTCCTTCGGAAGCCTCTCTCATACCCGGCTCTTGTCTGTGCTCTCTGAATCAGCTGTACAGCTGGGACTGCAATTGGATCCAGTTCTGGCGGTGGAGCTTGGCCCACCCTCCTCAGGGGGACTTCATGCTGTTTAGCTGTTTTAAACTCCTCACATTCCAATCATTCAGAACTCATTTAGAATCCAAAATAAGAGAATCCCTCTCAATGATCTCTTGATAGTTCCCTCTGGATGAGCTGGGGCAGCAGCACTTCCAGGATTCTTGCATTGCTACCCCTTCCCATAAATATTTTCTTTTAAAATAACCCAGATTTCTCCATAAATTGAAACGTTGTAACAATAATTCTTTCGTTGTTGTTAAAAAAAAAAAAAAAAGCTTTTCCTTGCCTCCATTTAATAATGCCAAAGTAGCAAAATGTTTTTTATAATACTAGAATATGCTGCTTTACAGTATTGTCAAAGTACTGTTCAAATAAGTACTGAATGTTTGCAAGGTGGCATCAACCCATTTTTTGGATGAAGAAAGCTGACAAAGAAATTAATGCTTCTGGCAGAGATCTAATGCTAGCCACTGGAAAGTGACAGTAAATCTTGATCCGTTTCTCTATATTCTAGGTATTATATTAATTAAATATCATGCACTCTGTTTTGATAGGTTCTCTGTTTTCTATTAGAAGCTCTTCATAGGCCTAATGATACAGAAACTTCATCCCATCTCGTAGCAAAGAAGGGAAAAGGGAGCATACAAGTGTCTTTCAGGAGCATGTGGATGCGCTTGGTTACTTGGCAGTGGATTTGTTTGCTACTAGTTACAATAATTAATAAAACTTACAGCTCTGCCTCAGGCATCAGTGCTGTCCCCAGAACTGTTGCCTCTGTTCCACGAGTTCCATCTTGGCCAATACAGGCCACGCGCGTAATCCTTGCCTTGCGGTCCCGAGCAGAGCCTGGCTGCCAGCGTGCTGGGGCCAGCCCCGGAGCCCCCTACACCTTCCGCGGGCAGCGCGAGGCGCGCCGGGCCCTGCCGAGCGTCCCGTGCCGCGATGCTCGTGGCACCCGGGCCGGTGGCGGGAGAGCAGCTGCCCCCAGGCTGGTGCCTGAGAGCCACCGGGGAGGGTGTCGCTGATGGGTGAAGAGCTGGCCTCAGAGCACTTATGTAAATGGTGTTAATGGCCAGGGGAGAAACGCCAACTGCTGTTGTTTATTCGTAGAAGGTAGGTATAATGTGAAGTGATAACTGCATCCAAAAACTTGCTCTTAAACACTTACTCGCTGTTAGTACCAAATGGGAATGGCTTGTTCTGCTGTTTGTCTCTCGCAGAGTTATTTAGTGTCAGGGAGCAGCTGAAGCAGTTATGCTCTTAAATTCTCATTGAGAGAGTTACAAGGCTTAATGGGGAAGAGCTACAGATAATTGCATCTCCTAAATTTACCTCCATTATTTTCACCGTGTGGTAATGATTGTCTGTTGAAATCCACTGCGGGAGGATCACTGTGCTGATTCAGTTCTTAAAGCTTTCTGTGTTAGCTACACTATCTCTGTAGATCAAAAGGAAGAAGAAAGGAGAGGCAACCTGGAGCAATAAGATCATAATTAGGTTCAAAAGATCTTATCTGAACATCTAAATTGTATAGAGTATTAGCCAGCTGCTTTCATTTGCCCCTCTCTTGTTAATAAATCTACTGTTCCCCCAGTACCTGTGTTATCCCAGTGACACAGCCGACCCTGCTTGATCAGTCGTGTCTTGAAGATTAAGCAGTTCTGGTGGCTCAGTCTAATGGCATCAGGCAAGAGTAGGTCTCAATGCACAGTGGCACCATCTGCTTGGGTGTTTCATACAGTGCGACACAAGCTAGTTCTTGGCTAGGTGGTTGTTCTCTACACGTAGTCTTCCTGGCCTAATGTGTAGCGAAGAAGTAACTAGAGCCTTTGTAGATGTCATTTAGAAGCAGCTGAACAGCAGTTGAGACATCCCAGTCGGTTAAGTTGGTGTAGGCATCCTTCCTTCCCTGTACTTAAGCATAGCACAAATTAACCATAAAAAAAATTTACGAGAACTGTTTTCACTCCCACTGAACAGGCAACTCTCTGAGCCTTTCTGTGGTGACTAATTCTGGCCAAATTTTAGAGGTTATCTAATCAGCAAGCCAGGAATTGGTTCAGGAAGGACTTTCTAATCTAACTGCATGACAGAGTGAAGCTTGTTTAGAAAGCAGCTGTTGCAAATGGCAGTGCTCAGGTCAAGGTTTTCTGCAACTGTTCATTAAATTTTAGCTAGACTTTGGGTTTTTTTGTTTGTTTGTTTTTAATTTGGTATTAATTAATTTATTTATTTGAATGTCCTAATTCGTAATTTTGTTAATGTCATCTTCCTGAGAGTGGATTTTGCCCATTCTGGAGGTCTATATGGGATATCTGCTTATGAAAGTCTGCTGGATTTAAAAAGTGATTCTTGTCCAAATCTCTGTCCTGCGTTTTGGTGGGAAAAGTGTTTTTTGTTTTGTTTTGTTTTGTTCTGTTTTGTTTTTTTCTTTTTGCTTTAAAAGTTGCCTGGTGCCACTTTGAGTGCACCTTCTGAAGAGCAGAGTTCTTGCTAGGATGCTGGAGCTAAGTCCAGGCCAGCTGTCAATAGCTGCCTTCACAAAAGCAGTGTAATTAACACTGACTCATTATTTCTGTACATCATGACAGGTGGATTAGGAAGGAATATCACTGAAGAGAAAGTAGATGATGACTGAGGAGGGAGGGATGTGTATGTGCGTAACATAAAAATGCAAAGATTACATCAAGTTGGAGAGTCATGTATATGGCTGTTTTGAAACATTTATTCTCATCTTTCCTCTGCTTGCTAATTGTCTGGGAGTTAATCTTGTCTCAGCAATAATTGCTGTAGACAAGCAAGCAGGTTAGGAAAATGTACAAATTTAAAGGTATGAAATTACTAGAAACTTGAACAACCACTAAACCTACCTGTATATGCTCAAGACTTTCTGAATTCTGTTTGTGACAATTGCAATTTCTCAGAGCTCTAAAAATGTAATGTTTTGACAAATCACCTATGTCAGTCATATCTGGAGTCATAGCAAACAGATACAGCTTTCAGAGTTTTGCTTTTACGTAACGTGTCAAAATTAAGGGTTTTGCCTTGAAAACATTTACTTCTAAATACTGTTTTAAAGATACAGAAGCATTATATAGTGGAAAGGTTACATGTTTTTCTGCCATCTCATCTTGAAAGCTATTGAACATTTTCCAGAGAAACTAAAGAACTGCAAAAATTTACCTTGAACCGTCTTTGAAAAGTAGCTTGACTCTTGAGCAGATTTCTTCAACCTCCAGTGTTGGAACTCATAGTAACTGTGAAGCGTCTCACTTAATAGTGGCTGAATCTAAATATATAAATGTTAAAAAAAAAAAAATCTATTCCTAGAAGCATACATTGTATATGACCATAGATTGAGTTCGTAACTCTTCCCCTCTGTTAAATTCTAGTACTCTTTTTAAGCTTGGCATTATCCCTTCATAGCCACCTATCAAAGGAATCCTTTCTCCTCTGTAAGCTGGTCAGGTGAGAAGCTGGGCCAAGCTGAGAGGTCCGGGTGGCTGTAGCTGAAAGCTGGGAAGCTACCAGGCAAGTATAAGGTGTTGGATATCGTCCACCAGTTGGCCCACCGGTCCCCGCAGGTGACCGAGCCATAAGGACTTGAGGCTGTTTGGATGCTTGTACAAAGGGCTCATGCCAAGTGAACTGGTGGAAGGTTTTAAAAATAGTCTTCACTTGGGCTGATACCTGAAAGTTAATGATTTGCATTACTGTGAATAATCTAAAACCTTTGATTCTTTGAGTAGGCCTATGTATTCACAAGATTATGCAAACATTTCTATTAATAAATCCAAGGAAATATGTAGGTATTGGCTTCAAACTTATTTGTATTAATGTCGTGCTGGTGTTGAGATGAAGCTTGGTACTTAAACTGATTTTCCCTGTGTAGTTACAGTAAAATAACACATATTGCCAATCAGTGTGGAAAGCATAATGACACATAGTTAAAGATCATTACTGATGTGACTTGTTATTGAATATTTGTTGAATCAAGATTCTTATATTATCCTATTCAAAAGCAGGTGTAGCTTCCGTCTTGAGAGCCGACACTGCCTGCCCGTTTGGCCTCAAACTTCAAGTGCAGTGGAGAAGAGAAAAAAGGGGATCACAGGTTTGTCCCCAGCCATCTGCTCCTCAGGATCAAGATGTGTAGTGAAGGGCATGCTTGGAGGAAGAAATATGACTCTTTCCAAAAGTCCTTTGACCATGACCCTGCTAACTGTGGTTTTGTTTTTACTGATGTAGCACTTTGTGACGAATCTTCCCCCTCTCTTGGTACCTGTTCATCCATGGTCCTTGAGGGCGCTCGGCAGGCATGTGAGAGGAAAGCTGCCGAAACCTTCCTTCCTGGCTGCTCTTTGATGTGGTTTTGAGGTGTCAATGTGTAGCTGTAATATCCTGCCACTGACCAGGAGTGGGACCATCGCTGTGAGCCCGTCTCCCACCCCCGCCCTCATGCTGACAAACGCGCTCAGCTCAGCTCATCTGGCGACAAACCAGTTCTGGGAGCTAAACTAGCAGGGGAAAAACTGATCCTGCCTTAAAGAAAACCTCCTGGATAACTCTGCAAACTGGAAAGCCAGTTTGGCCACAGTGTGAACAGGCTGAATCATAACGCTCCTAGGAAAGCATAACCCCCCTAGGAGAAGAGAAAGCAAGTATAAACCCAGCATTTCTCCCGTGTCTTATTTGATAACAGAAAGATAGATTAATGTCAGTCAAGTGAGTTTTGAACTAAAACCAAAATATTCTTAATTGGGTTTACTTGTTCATGCATGTAAAGAGACTTTTGGTGCCCATTTTGAGGTAAAAAGTTACATTACAATAGTTCTGTTGGTAAGCAACACAATTGGGTGGTTGAGAGTATTTGTGGTTCTTATCTATTTGTTTGTCTTTTTTTTTTTTTTTTTTTAGCAAGATGACAGTTTATGGAATAAGATGTGTAGCGTATTTGAGAAACTCAAGGGAGTGAGGAGGAAAGCCTTCCTGTCTCTCAAAAAAGAACTTCACTTGGACAGAGAACTTCAAGTCTTTTTACTCTATTTGAGGGGAGGGAAGAAGAAAAGGAAGGAAGAAGCTGGAAATAGTTGATGTTTTAATCCAACTATAACTTAGAGTGTGGAAACTCATTGTACAACTATGTGTATATACATCTACAGCTGTGTTATATATATGGATGGCAGCACTAGTGTCTGGAATCTGCGTTTTGTTTGGATGCTACTGGCCTATGACAAGCATTCTTAAATATACAGAAAAAGAAACCTTAGAAAAAAAATCTAGAAAGCTTCAGCAACAGTGAGAATGAACTGGCCAGATAGGAGATACCTCTGTTAAGGTAGGAAGAATGCTGAGATTTGAGAAAGAATATGTGGTTTGCTGAGCAAGAAGTGAGAAGATTGTCACCAGGCTTAAGTAGCTATAATAGCTCTTTAGCAGTTGATCTTTCTATGCAGAGGACTGGAACACTTCTCTTTTTTTCGGATGATGCCTTTTGGTAGAGTTGCCTGGCCTTCAGTCTTTTCAGTCTTGGCAGCTCATACATTTAGTTCTCTCTCTCTCTCTCTTTTTTTTTTTTTTTTTTTTTTTTTTTTTTTTTTTTTTTTTTTTGCAACTGTTATACTGAAAAAAAGCTAGCAAAGGTATAATGTATATTCCTTCTTCATGTGACAGGTTTTTTATATCCTCATTACATCACTGTCTGCCTTCATATTGGCATGTGAGATTAATTTAGCAAAATAAGCTAACAGTGATTTTCAACAGTGTTCTCTTCCATATGTTTGCAGTATATTGTACTGTGTATGAGTTTGAGAAAATGGCACTATAACTCTGCTTGCCTGTGTTTCAGTCACTGCTTCATTTTTTTTCACAGTTTTAAACAAAAGGAGGTAACCACAACCCTTTGCAAACCTCTTCAACTTAAAACTGCATTTCTGTTGTGTCTGGATATAACGCAGCAGCAGGAGTAATATCCCCTGTCAAACTCTGCCTTCACTTAAATTCAAATCACCTGTTTTCTTCTAAGTTCTGGCTTTAAGGCAAACTGTTCAAAAGCAGAGCCAACAATAGGGCAGATTCTGTACAACTAAAGCATTAATCACACACAAAACTATACTGTTGCAGGGGGTTGAATTTCATTTTTAAATATTAGTGTTTCTTTACCTGGATGCCTTGCTTCTGGAACAACTTGTCCTTTGTGTGTGTGTGTGTGTATATATATGTCAGTCATAGTAAAAGAGCTGCACAAAGTTTGCACCATTTCGGTTTTTAATCTAAATTAATTTCCAAACCAATTTAGATAAACTGGGACAAGCTCTTTGGAGGCAAGGCCTGAGAACAGGACTTGACACAGATAACAGTGACTTCATTCATCATCCACATAGGCCTGGGCTTAAGAGTTGGCTTGAAAGTCCCTCAGTAAGCAAAGAGCGCATTAGTTGCTGCCTGTACAACACCTTCTACGTTGCCTAACTCTGTTTGTGCTGGTGTATTATTAAAAAATGAGGCAGCGGTTCCATCCTACGTCAGCAGCCACTACAGGCACAGCGCTGCAGGCACATGTTGCTGCAACGCACCGTGTTTTGCCTCGCGTAGTCTGGGGAACGGAGGGCAATTACGTGGGGATGCTGATGTGGCTGCGATAGTTCCGCTCGCCCCACACGAGAGGGGCACTTTGTGGTTACAGCAGCGATGTGGGCAAGGCCTGAGCGGCCGTATACCCAGCCAGTTACCTGCACAGTGTTTGACTCTAAGCCATGCAGAGTCTATGATAAATGATAAAATCAGATTATTGTCTTCATAAAAGCCTGTAGGGTTAAGAGTTTCCAGATACTGCGGCAGACCTGTTGGTTCAGAAGCAAGTCCTAGCCCGATGCAGCAAGGAAGGGCTGCATAGCATTTTAATGAAACTTTCATTCTTTGCCACAGAAGCAAAGTAGAATTGTGGTTTTAAAAGCTGGTTTGGTCCTGAGCTCTAAAAGCAATAAGTAAAGGAAATAAAATAAATCTCCCCCGGACATGGCTTCCCAAAGTTGATGTCAGCCAATCCTTGGGCCTCAATGGGTTTAGGAACTCTTCATATTAAGCAGCTGGTGCAGTTTCCCTATTTCAGGTTGGTAGCTAGAGGTCCCAGCAGCTCTTTGCACTATCGTTCAGTGACTGGAAATATAAATGAACTTTTTCTTTTTTTGTTCTATCTAATGCTACTTGATTGTCTCCTGATCTGTTATTCGGTGCTAATACTTCCTTTGGATATTTTCACATACGTTCTAAAGTTATTTTGGGCACTGTCCCCATTTTGTCAATGATAAAGCAGATAGAAGGACAAGGTGTTAAGATCAGAGTGAATCTGGCAGAGAGAGAAGCGGGAATTGAGCACTGTGACCCAGTAACAAACCTGTGCTAAGCACAGATCTTGTTCTCTCTGTCTACCTGTTGCATTTCACATGTCCCAGCACCTCTTCCTCTCTTCCTGTGCTGTATATTCTCATCTCTTGTTTTCACCTGTCTTATGTTGAGCTGATCTTCCCTGAGTAAAAACGTCAGCAAGGACTCAGACTCTAGAGGCACCTGGATTCATGTGGTGCTACTTCTGTGCCCTTTCTTTGAGTCCTTGAAAAGAAAAATACGGGCAAAACTAGTGAGGGACATGGTTCAGCAGGCTCCATACACCAGTAACAACCTTGCTGTGCCCTTTGTGATTCGTACTCCGTGCAGCATGGGGTGATGAGCTCTTTGTGCCAAACTCCCCTCTTCCGCCTTCCTGCTTCCCGTCTCTGTGCCGTACTTAGGTGTTCTCCTGCCTTTGCATCCCTGGTAACTGCTCTCCTTCGTAAACGGAGCTCTCAAGATGCAGCCCAAGGTGCCTGCAGGTTGTGCCACTGCTCTGTGCAATGTGCACACCCGTGTGCAATGGGCAGCGCGCTGAGCCCATGTGAATGTTATGTTCCTTCCATCTTCTCCACCCTCTCTGGTCAGGTTACGAGCTCCTTGTGCAAGGCGCTTAGCAAGAGGTGGCCTCATGCTTCATACGACTCCTTCCTCATCCTTGATAATCATGGGCAGCCCCCAAATCCTTTAGGAGAGAGCAAAGAGGGGAAAAAGGCTGATTTCTGCAGTCATAAAGGAGCAGTACCTGGGAGAAAGAGCGGAGAAAAGGCATGTGAGGGTGCGCAGAAAAGCAAGAATGCAGTAGCAGAGCTGTGTGCTGCTATCGCTGCAGATAAAGGATGGCTGATTGGTGTTGATTAGCTGCGTGCCTAAGGAGCTCGAGGGGCTGCGAAGCTTTAGGCCGTTTCACCAGTACTTTAGAGAGGCAAAGAGAGGGGCGGCAGTCCCGCTGACTGCAGCCCCCTCAGTTAGGTGCTGCAAAGAGCTCTCCCAAAGAGCCTTTCTCCATTCAAGAGATGGCTGTGGAGAACAAGCAGGGTGTCCTCCCTGCTGTCCGTGCACTAGGGTGGCCCCCCGGGCTCCCCATGGCAGATGTTATCGCTGCTTATCTCACTCTCCCCTCGCCTACGTGACCAGGCGCTTGCCCCCAGCACCAGCCCCAGCACCGGGACGCACAGCCCGCGCGCTGGCCCTTGCAGGCAAACTGAGAAGGGAGCGATGGCGGGAGGAGCTGACACGGTTCCTCAGCTGCCTCCTCTTCCTAGAAGAAGAGATGTCTCGCAGGAGGCCAGCGGAGGGCAGAGAAGGTGCTGCAGGAGGAAGCAATATTGAGCAGGGAAAGTAGGAGGAGCCTGGGCCTGTAGGTGCACAGTGACACAAAAAGGGGTGACTTCTGTTTTGGTGCCCATTGTGGGGCCTTCAAGACTTCAGCTTTTCTTCAAGCATCCAGTATCTAAGTTGGTAAGTTGTCTGTTAATGAGATGTGTATGCACATATATATATATATAACTGATATACTGATATACACTGGTATATATTACTGATATATATATCAGTAAAATTGTGCACAGTGTTCCTACCTCAAAAAGTGCACTTCTGTTCTTAACCTGGGAGAAGCAGCCCAGGCCAGATTTGACAAAATGCTTAAAAATCTAGAGATGCAGATGGATGCCTAGTGGGATCAGGGAGTAGGGTCAAAGTGCATCAAGCAAAAGTCTAGAATGTTTAAATTTTATTTGTATTTGTGAACATGATGTAAAGCAGTCCTGTGGGCTTTGTCCTGGATTTGTGCAGGGTCTGAGCAAGGCCCTCTTGTCTTCCTGTTTCCTAGACTGACAACTTCCAATTTTGTCAGAGGAGAGAGGCGGTGAGGCTGATAACTGAGCTTGTAGTTCTACAACAGCCCAGTTGATACTAGTTAGTACTTTTTTATTTTGTTTTATTTTATTTCCCTGCATGCTAATACTGGCTGGCCCAGGTATCTAAACCATTTTTTCCATTTAGTTGAGTTTTTACTTGGATCAGCTTAGACTATCATGGAACTGCACCCCTAACTCTTAATATTTGTTCTCTCAGGATAGATGTGGGCCCAGTGAAGGTGAGAAGGATCATGGTGATGTAGAAACATCCTAGGGCTGCCTGCACTCATAGCCTGTAGTTAGGATCATGGTCTTCAGGATCAGGTCTTCCCTAAAGCTCCTTGAGGGCCGGCCTGTGTGTTTCAGGCCTAGGCTCTGATGTGTGAATAACCTTCTGGAGCGTATTTGGAGTTCCTGTTCTGTAGAGTCCTTTTTGTGCAATGAGGACACAAATTGTTTCTTGTTTCATAACATGAAACCTGGCTTATTTTTAATAATTTTCTCACAGACTTCTCTGAAAGAGTCATTAGTCACACATATTTCTTATTCTAGCTCCCATTTATCTTACTCTGTATTTCTACCTTTCATAGCTGACTCGCAAATGATTTTTTTCTTAAATGAGCAGATGAGATGATGCTTAATTAAAACTCTTGGAGTGAGGGTGGTGATCATTAAAGAGTGATGATTTAGAGGGTGAACTCCTCTGTTTATCCATAGTGCTAATCAAGCTTGAGAAGTGGGTGTTAGGCCTCTATCCTGCCAGGGGAAACTGCCTCTAAAGCACAAGAGGTTAATTTATTCTCTGCTCCTTGGTCTCTCTTCTGTGACTGCCAACAAAGGTAGCAATTACTAGTGTTATCTCAAGGGGTGTTCTGTGATGTGGATAATTGCAAACTGTGAAACCAGACCGATACTCTTAGCAACTTTCTTACAGCCCATAGAAGGCCCATGACATGGTCAGTAGTAAATGAAAGTGGTTACCCTGTCTAAAACTGTGCTAATACCCTAGGGCAAAAGGTTCCATATACATCACAGATCCCTTGAACCATCCACTTGTTTGAAGAATGAGCTCTATCTACCCAGCCATAGTCGAGAATGTGGGATGTGCCTTAAAGGGTCACTAGGTTTTCTTTCTTTTCTTTTCTTTTCTTTTCTTTTCTTTTCTTTTCTTTTCTTTTCTTTTCTTTTCTTTTCTTT
>VZSV01000004.1:9927278-9937716 GCA_013398735.1 Nothocercus julius
AAGGCCGGCGGCCCCGGCCGCGCTCCGTGTGACAGGAGGGCGGGCTGCGCGCGCCTCCCGTCTCGCGGCCCCTGAGCGCCTTCGCGGGCTGTTTTCCCTGGAAACTCCTCTCAAACGCGGGCTGCGAGCCCTAACAAAGGCGGGTGTTGTTCGGGAGCCAACAGGTGACGGGGTGAAACCTGAGTGTATGTATACATTGGAGTAAAGTCTGGCTGCTGTTTAAAATAGAATTAAAAAAAAAAAATCGATGGGAGACTGTAAAGGCTGGATTTCCTCCTTTCCAGATCTGTGCGCCCTAGTAGGGAGAGTGGGGAGAGAAGATTTCCCGGGCTCCAAGCACGGCGGGCGCTGCGTTTGTGCAGCTGGGGCAGTGCCGAGCACGGCAGCGCCTGGTGGGACGTTGGTCACTGCTCTCCCTTCTCATGTCAGTGCCGGGAACTGGCCTTGGCAGCATCGGAGGGCGTCGTTCCTGGGAAGAAAATTCCTGGACTTGCTGGACTTCCAGTTGGGAAGAGATCTCTGGCTTGCAATGCGAGTGGAGAAGATTTAACTCTTCTGTTGGTCACTGCACACGGGCTGATTCTTGCTCAGTTCTTCTCGTTTCCATCTAAAATCCGTTGAATGATGAAGTTCACAAGCTTCCTTAGCTTCCTTGCTCCTACCCGCCTTCCTCCTTAGTATTCTTCTTTGGATATTAGTAACTGAATCCAGCAGCTCAGCTGAAGAAATTGCTGTGTGCTGGTGCTGCTCCAAGTTTTAGTATCCCCTTTTGGACCAAAGCTTGTGAAGCATGGGGCTGTCAGTGCTGTCTAGGAACACGACTCGCGTTGCGGCTAGGGAACAGGGCTTTGTGACCGTTCCTGTAATGCGTCTTGTAATACAGCTTTAAATTATTAATCCTTCTTTTATGGCGCTTCCTCTTCTAGCTTAGTTGTTGTGGATTAGGGGTTAAATAAGCAGGTGAATGGGCCGGGATAATCTTAACTCCTTGGGCCTTGCTCTCCCTGCACTGTGAGTGGGCGCCTGCGATATGCATCTCGGGTCCCCTACAGCCTTGTTAACAAGCTTTCTAACAAAAAGGTCGTTAAACAATTTGCCCCGCAGGACAGAGCAGAACAGCAGGGGATGGGCAAGGAGATGTTTGTCTAACTGCGCTCACAAATCATGACCCCTTCCATGTGGCCAGAGGCGCCAGTGGGACATAACCAGCCAAAACGCAGTGCAAGGATAACCTTCATGTTGGATTCATGGTATTTTCGTGTTACGACAACATTTAATGTAGCAGCAGATTTATAACTAGGAGTGCGGTTTGTCCTCACTTCTGACCTCTGAGGATTTTGTAATAGATGGTCATTTTAATACAGCAGAAGAAATAAAATGTATTAATTGCTTTCCTTTATTAAATCCAATTTAGTTGTTTGATTCAATTATGTGATTCATAGTTGTCAAAGTGCCAGTGAAATATCTCCTCATAGGCTATGAAGCTTTGTTTGCAGGATAGCATTTGAACAGAAGCAAAACTTCAAAGCGCTATATAGGCTTGAAAAAAAGCTGTATTTTGGGGATGTCATGGCACGAGCAGAAAGCCCTTCTTTCCAATCATCCCTCACAAATCTTCTATTTTTTCAGCTGTTGTTTATATTCATCAGAGTCCTCCTTAGGATGTAATCATCTTAAACAGGTCACTTTGAAGAATGAGAGCAGCTGGGGGGTGGGGAGGAAGTTTCCTGAACCCTGCAGTTTTAAAATGCAAACCAAATTATGCTGGAGCCGGAGAGGAAGGAGAACTTCTAAACAAGCAATCGCTAAAATAGCCTGCAAATAGCTTCCTGGTGAGCTGTGCTATTTTCAGGAACCTTGCTCTCAGCAACACCCCCCTATTCGTAATATTGTTATGTGGTATCCATGAATCTGTAGCTGGCTTAGCGTTAACATCATGATAACATTTTTAGGTGAGTGCTGTCCTGTGAGTAAGCTCAGTTCACAGAGATTTATGATCCTCATTTTTGACATATCTGACCCTCTTCTTCAGAGAGGAGCCTCTAGATTGTACAGTTTTGTGCTTTGGAAGCTGTTTTTTTCCTTTATTCTCCAGCACCTACTTTCAAGGTGCTCTCTTTTAGAGGGCTGATCAGCCCGTGGTATCTGTTTCTCTCTTGTTAGAGCTGGATGTTGGAAATAGATAGGTAAAACTGGTCATGCAGACAGGATCAGTGTTGGTGGGAAAGCAGCATGGTCCCTCTTACCACACTTGTCCTCTTTCAGAATTAGGCTCCTGCATCTGCGTATCTTTGGCATACTTGAAATCCTAACATTACCAAGCACTGTTGGTGCTAAGCAGAAGGAGCAGGTAACCTTAGGGTTCAAAAGTCCTCAGAAAAGTTCAGGTGCATTCATTTTGGCAGCTTTCCCTCCTTTCTTTTCAAGTGGAGAAAGTAAGCCAAATTGATCAACAGGTTCTTATGATGCAAGGATTGTGATAATCCTCTTGGACTTCAGCTAGTTAGCGACACTTTTTATTGCACAACGATAACCTACTGCACTCTAAAGGGAAACTGAAGCCGTGCGTTGATTGCTACGATCCCTTAGAAAGGGCTTCTCAGTAATACTGGCTGCAGTGAAGAGTGATTTCACACTTGAGACTTACCTGGGCCCCCGTGATGCGGGACACAAGGTGCTCACCCTCGCACCCCGGCGCTCTGCTCTGGTGGCAGCGATTTCGCAGCCCTGTCCTGCTCTTCGCCTGTCCCTTCTCCCCGGCTTTCCAGAGGCAGTAACAGCCAAGCATACCTGGCAGCTGACCTCACTTCTCCTGGTATGTGGAGAGGGGACGCGGCTCTTTATCATCTCTAACAACAACATCTTAGCATCTGTTTCTGAAGAAAATTAATCCTGGGGATCTTGTATGCACAAGGATGCCTCTCTTGGTACTTTAAATATTCAAGATTGAACTATTGGAGATTCGTTTGTTAATTCAGTTCATATCAGTTTTTCAATAGACTGTCCTTGCCTTCTTGACACTTGCTTTTGTAGGAGCAAATAAGGCAGTGGAATTAATGCTGTCATTGCCAATGAATATGTGTACGGATGGCTTTGGTTCAGCTAGCTGTCTAACCACAAGTGGTTTTCACCTCTTGAAAATGATTGCTATAAAAGGTCAGCTTCAAACAGTAGAAAAGGTAGCAAGGGCAAGGTCTCTGAGGATGAAGTTGCATGCACTAATTAGTGAGGATACAATCTACCTGTCCTGTGTGCTGTTAATATGCAAAAGAGCAAAGAGGGGAGTTTGCCTTCCTGCACCTCCCTGTGCAGGGCCTGCCAGCTGGCGAGTCCGGCTCGGGGGGCTGCCGTGTGCACCGTCCCGCTCGGCTCCGGCCCCGACTCCTCCACAGGGACGCGGCCGAGGGGACCGGCCCCCTGCTTTCCTCCCTCCCTCCCTCCCTCCGCAAGGCAACACGGAGAGGGAGCAGCGGCTGGTCCCCAGAGGGCTGAGCTGCCATGCAGAGACACGGCAGCAGCCCGCGGAGATGAGCAGAGAGGGGCCCCGTGCAGTTCAGCAGAGGGAAGTGCAGAGCCCTGCGCCTGGGGAGGAACAACCCAGCACAGGCCGGGGACAACCTGCTGGGAAGAGGGACCTGCAAGTGCTGGCAGAGGACTGGTGACTGAGCCAGCAAGGTGCCCTCGTGTCCAAGAAGGGCACTGATGTCCTGGGCTGCCTTAAGAGGAGTGTTGGCAGCAGGTCCAGGGAATTCAGCTGGTACAAGAGGCAGTGGGCACAGCCTGGAACACAGGAAGGCCTATCTGAGCTTTAGGAGGGACTATTTTACCGTGAGGGTGCCTGAGCGTGGGCACAGGTTGCCCAGGGAGGTAGAGGAGTCTCCATCTTCCCTTGGAGATCCTCAAAAGTCACCTGGGCACAGTCAGGGCAACCTTCTTTAGGTGTCCCTGCTTGAGCAGGGGAGGTGGACCAGGTGATTTTTAAAGGTCTCTTCCAACCTCAACGGTTCTGTGTTTCTGGTCACACTCACAAAAAATTATGCTAACCTTCAGTCGTTCAACTAGAGTAATATTTCAGAAATTTGCCTGACTTCTATTAAGCTTTGTAGAAATACACTGTTCTTCGGGGAGGTTGGAAGTTTTCTTAAGAACAAGTAAATAAATCTTTCATTATAGTGCAGCTGTACGGTGCATCAGCATCTTAGCAGTAAATCCAAAACAGCATGTTTGTCTTCAAACAGGAAGTTTTGGAATAAAGTTAACAAAAATCTTCAGTTGAAAAATGTGAGCACTCACAGTAGACCAGTGGAATAATTAAGTAATTCCATCACTTTTTATTGGCTGTGGGAATGTATAGATGTATTGAAAACAGGGATAGGTAGAATGTGTAATGCTGAATATCATTATTTTTATGAGTTTTTTTGTTTGTTTGCTTTCACTTTGTGGGCACGGAGGCCTCTTCTCATGGAGAGGGTTCGGGTTTGCGTGAGGAATGTCCTACTGAGTAACTGCTGCCTGCCACTCGCCAGCACACCAGGCCTCCTTCAGGAGAAGCTCCGGTTGTGTAACAAGCATAGTTAGGTACTACATCTTAAACTTTTCTTCCCTTGTGATCCAGCAATAACTTATTTTAGTAATATGGTGGTGATAGGACCTGTAATGTGAAATGAGCCGGAAGGTTTTTGGATTGCTGCCTCCTTTGGACCTGGCAGCAAGCTCATATGTCAAGGTGATGAAACTCTTCTACAGCCGGCCTACAGCCCACATCTAACAGAGAAAATGGCACCTGTATTCAGACGGATTGGTGAAAGAATTGTGTAAAACGGGCACATATAGTTATTTTGTGATGTTATCCAGCCTAGTTTTAACTGATCAGCTGATCAGAATGTCAGTCATGGCAAAGTACGACCTTCTTCGTTCTGGTGTGATCTGCATTTCACTGAAGCTCCTCTTCAGAACTTCCTAGGAACTTCTGCCAGTGTAAAACATTTATCCAACAAGGTCTTTTTTTGTATTGCAGAATGTTATGGGTCTTGGTGAGAACCTTCTTGGCCAGTTTTGACTCAGAATTGTCCCACTGCTACTGAGCTTCGTAAACTCTGTGGTCAGAGGAAGCCTGTCCCTGGAGGGTTTAAGTTATCGAACAATCACGATGTCTCTTGCAGAGCCTAATCTGCCACAATTGGATTTCAGATATTTACCTGGACCGACGTCCTCCCGCGCTCCTAGAGCTGAGACAAAGATCTGCGGAGCATCCACCAGCCTTTCCTTGCTCACTTTATGCCTCCCTTGATAAAAATGGGTCCTACCAACTGCACAGCCATCTTTCCCCAAGAACTTCTTTAGTTTTGGATAAGCCGTTTTCACCTCTTCTGTGTTGCTACATTGATAGCAACTATCAGAAGCGCTCATGTTATTCAATTCATTATTATTATCTGCTCAGCATGACTCTTTCCTTAACCTGCAATGTTTCAAAACAAGCAGAAATGCAAAGGACAAGTGTTATATTGAAATACGTGTTGGTTACTAAATGCAATGGAGTGTGTCTAGTTTTCCTTTTTTTTTTTTTTGGTTGTAGCAAGCTGTGAGGACACTGCAATGACTTTGAATGCTGCACAACACAAGGAGTCCTAACCTGCTGTGAGATTATTTACCCCGTAGTTAGTCACCGCATGTTCGAATTAATTAACATGCTGGTAATCTCTTTCTCCAGATCAACTGCTTGATGAACTGCAGCTGAAATATTTATTGCTTCTCGCTTACGTTATGCCGCGGGAGATGGAGCCCAAAGCAAACAGCCTCGCTTTTGGGTGCCAGCGAAGCTCCACATCTGACGATGACTCCGGCTGTGCCTTGGAAGAATATACCTGGGTCCCACCAGGCCTCCGACCAGAGCAGGTACAATCTGTGGCTTTTTGTTTTTAACACAACCCTAAGAGCTGTTTCAGTGAGTGGTACCCTGCAGAAGGTCTTAAGTGTTTTCATATGTATACAAGTCTTCAGGTTATTCTTAAAACTTTTAGCTTCTTGTACTGTTTTGTATTCCAGGAAGACCGTCTTAAGGGAGCTTAAAATCCTGGTCATTCAGGAATATATTAAAAGATGTTTTTTAGTTGAGTATTTTCAATAAATGTGTGTCACACAAGTATATATTGTAGAGTCAGTGTAGCATAGAAAACATTCACTTTCTTTGAAATAAGTTACTTGGTTAAATTCATGCTCATGGCACACCTTGTGGCAGTGTATTATTTGGTTAGTACTTAACTGGTTTTGTACAACCCTTTGCCTAAACAACTAGGGATTTCACATCTAGACAAATGAATGTTACCATAGCACACAGAAATGAAAGCATTCTGTCATTCTGACAATTGCTAACATACTTTACATTTGTTTAAATAACTGTATGTCTGCCAGGATTCATGCCAAGATTTCTCTCATACATTCACTGGAGCTGCCACTTGTGGCTTGGGAGCTGCTTGTGCAGTTCCCTTCTCTCTACTCCCTTTCCTCCTTATCCATTAGAACGTAACACTGATGGAAATGCAGGTTAAATTATCAGTGAGAAAGTTGCTTGGCATGATCGAAATGAAACTCCATTAACAGTCCTTTAATGATCTTGCAATTGCACTGAAGATGTATATTCAGTAGTATCCAGGAGTTGAACTTAAATGGGTATATGGTGGTAAATGGCTATAGCAACTTTCTGTTAAAGGAGGGAGAGCAACACTCATCTAGCAGGTCAGCTCATAGAGTCCGTACTTATGAAGACACAAAAGATGCATCGTTTTGCTACGTAAAGATTTTTTTTTTAATCATTAATAAATCAACAAGTCAGCAGCAATGGCAAATAAATTGTTATTTAGTGAAATTGTTTTTCTCACTTTAGCATATATAAGAATCCTCACAAATTCAGCAAGTTAACATTTAGCCAGAACAATTAAGTAAATGCAGTTTATTTAATTTCCTCATATTCCAACTACTGAAACTTATTACAGATTCTTTTTTTAGGAAGCATCTATGCACATTGAAAACAGTATAATAAAGAAATGGGCATACAGTGTCTTTACAAGCTTCCTCTTTACTGCAAGTTGTTAGTTTATCCTGCAGCTTCGTTCAGTACAATCAGTAGTAAGTGGGCTTACAGTAGACTTTTGATGTTAAAATGTTGGATAAATGAAAGCCAAATGATGTTTCGTGCAAGCTTTCCCATGCAATTTTGATTGCTTCCTCAGTCAAGTGACTGATTACTGCCTCCTTTTTCATCTATCTTGCACAGTAATAAGCTGTTGACCTAAGCATTATTTAAATCTGGATGGCAAGTAATATTTTTGCCAATAGTCAGGTCTTATTTACTGCCCCAGGCCTTGTGACAAGCTGGAAACTGCATAGGAAAAACAATAAATCTGTAGCTGTTCCGCAAAAATATTTTTTGCCATTGGGCTTTGTCGTAGCATTCATTACAGTTTTCCTGTCATAATTTTCTTCTGAAAAGAATAAAAAGAGTGGAGATTGATCTGAAAATATTTCCAAGTAGGTTTTTAGAGCCTGTGTGCAGCCCATGAAAATTTCATAGTTAATTTGTGTCTGATTGAACTGTGGCTGGAGGCAGCCTCCTCCCAAGGGAAGGGTGTTTCTGTCTTCTCCCCAAAGCTCACATGGAAGCAATGAAGGCTGATGCTGGGGACGAACCTGATCAGCAGGAGACTACAAAACAGCTTTTGTCTCAGCAACGTGTAAAATGCGCAGAGCAAATTAAATCTGTTTATATAGTGGCTGTTTTCTGGAAAGCTTCATGCCTCGCTGTGGTGAATTGCACAAGGGAACTTGGAATTTCAGCAGGCTCGGTGACCAGCCCTGAAGGGGGTGGCAATAATGAGAACATTAAATGTGCATAATTTATGATACCCCTAATTGTCACTGCAAATTGCATTCCAGAAAAGCAATTCAGCAGCCGGGTGCTAAGCTGTATCAGAGGCAATTCAGGTTTGCTGAGTTCGTTCCTCTGAGTCTCGTATTTTCAGCACAAATCCTGTCACGGCTCTGATGTAGCATGTCCTTTTCCCTTTGTAACGAAGACCTGAGCTGAGATGGTAGCAGAGGGAACCCTGAAGTTGCAGGGTTTGGTGATAGGTGTCTCTGGGTCTGAGTTCTGCCTGTTTCCTACTCAGGTCCAGCTCTATTTTGCCTGCCTGCCAGAGGACAAGGTCCCTTACATTAACAGCCCTGGAGAGAAACACCGAATTAAACAGCTGCTCTATCAGCTGCCACCGCACGATAATGAGGTAAATACGGAGCTTACAGAGGAATGGGCCTGCCTGCTTCTTTTACCTGAGGATTACCTACCCGGGCATTTATGACAAGCCTAAACTGCTGCTTGCCAGGGCATCTAGCCCCTGAAGCCGCGTGGTGCGGACACTGCCTCCTTTGTTTGGCTGCGCTAGATAAGAGCTGTCTGGAAGGACACTGCCTTTGCCTGTTGGGAAGGTTGGTGTCGGTGCAATAAACTTCACACGAGTCGGTTTTATAGTGTTTGCAGCCACCCACCAATTACCAGGAACCTCAAATTCCTGGGATTGCATTGTAGCGCACAGAAAGGATGCTTTGTGATAGGAACCGCCTTGCACCTCAGATATGCGGCGTAATCTGGGGGAGAAGGGGAAATAACAAACAAACGCTTTGTGGTGGGGGCGGGCAGGAAGGCAGGGGGTCAGTACTTTGAGATCTTGTGTATACTGCACTACTGAGTTTGACTTGGGCATTTAACCATAAATCTAAATGATTGTTACGGCTGTGATTGATTTTAGCTTCATTTAACTACGTTAGTGTAGCAAGGGGTTTTGGTTGCTTTCTTAAAATACTATTTTCTGCCTAGAGTGCTTCTTCATTTGGTGTATATTTTTCTCAAACGCAAGATACCTCTCTGTACAAGGCTTGTTTTGTACTATACTAACTAAAAAGTCTTCAGAGAAGACAAGCTGGAAAAGTTTAATAATGATTGCCAGCATGCCTGATGTCTTGCATATGTTTGCTTAGTCATTATATATTTATATATATGTAATACCTATAATTTAAAAGTCTTATGATATAAAATAAGTTTTTGTTTGTTTGTTTGTTTGTTTTTGTTTTTTTTTTTGTTTTGTTTTGTTTTGTTTTGTGGCAGGTGAGATACTGCCAGTCTTTAAGTGAAGAAGAAAAGAAGGAGCTGCAGATGTTCAGTTCTCAGCGCAAGAAGGAGGCCCTTGGCAGAGGCACGATCAAACTGCTCTCCAGAGCTGTGATGCATGCGGTGTGCGAGCAGGTAACCTGCTGCTAGTGCCCCAAGCGGACTAGCAGGATGAATAATTTAAGACTTCAATATCTTGATATTAAATGTAGGCTTATGTCTCTCTATGTTTGAGCTCTGAAAAGAAAATCAGAATATTCTTAAAGCTGTGCATAAATGTAATGAAGGTAGTGCAAAGCAAAACATAGTTAGGAATGTAATGAATATGTGATGTATTTCCTACTGCAAAAAGCTGCTGTTGATTCTTATTAAAACAAATGCATATGAAATCAGGCATAAATGTAAAATTATTTCTGTGTATAAAATAAACTTTATTCATAAAAGGTTTGTTGATGCACAGAATTCGTCTGTCCCAAGATTAAGAATTAAGAATTTTTCTTTTCCTTTTCACCAAATTGTGGAATAAGAGCTGTGTACTGGGCCTGGTGTTCGGAACGTGGCGTAAGCGCGTGCCCAGGCTGCTGGCCTGGGATGGGAAGTGAGTTCTGCCTCTGGCTTTGCTCCTAGTGCGGCACCAAGGTGAACGGTGGTGAAGTCGCAGTCTTTGCCTCGAGAGCTGGGCCTGGTGTGTGCTGGCATCCCTCGTGCTTCGTGTGCTTCACGTGTAACGAGCTTCTCGTTGACCTGATCTACTTCTACCAAGACGGAAAAATTCACTGTGGCAGACACCATGCTGAACTTCTCAAACCTCGATGTTCAGCCTGTGACGAGGTAAGTAACTTACATTTTATGTCAGTCTACAAATCTGCTGTTGCTTAGCTGACACACTGCACTGCCTGTTTGGGCTGTTGCTGCCTTCAGAGGAATCCCTTTTTAGCAAGAAAGAGCCTGGTGCAGAGATCTACTTGAAAGCTGAGGGTTGCTTCATTTCTTAATACCACAAGCAATGTGATTGTATTTAGAAAACACATACCTGCTCATAGCTATAACTGAACTTTGTACACTGAATTAGAAAAAGCATCTGTACAAATATGCCAGGATGCTCTCATAACAGCAGCCTTTTCAATTGTTCAAGTTCTTACGTTCTTTACAAAGTATAGTTTTCCTTTCCTTTCCTTTCCTTTCCTTTCCTTTCCTTTCCTTTCCTTTCCTTTCCTTTCCTTTCCTTTCCTTTCCTTTCCTTTCCTTCCCTTCCCTTCCCTTCCCTTCCCTTCCCTT
>VZSV01000004.1:9952842-9965382 GCA_013398735.1 Nothocercus julius
GCCCTCGGTGCTCCGTTCACGACGGGGAGGAGCAGCTGGCGCTGCGGCTCCGGCACCGCGGCGCAGGGCCCGCGGCCCCAGGCAGCAGCTCGGAGCCACCAAGGTTCAGCACGCGCAGCCATCGCGATCTTGCACCTGAGATGCGAGCAGTCATGCAGTTTATTATGCTCAGAAGAAAGGCCCTTTTGAGTTACTAAGGGGCACCTTTCCCACAGGTATCAGATGCCCCACACAAGGCAGAGAGAAGCAATGTGCTCCCTGATGAGCATCCGACCTCTGACAACGGCTTGACCATGCAGAGAGCGGGCTGGAGTGAGTCACCACGGCCCTGGGGACACGGCTCGTGAAAGAGCAACCGGCCCCGAACTCTTCTTGCGCCAGCGGGGCCGTGGGGCTCCTCGGCGCCGTCAGGAGAGGCGGGCTGGGACAGCGCTCTGGCGGCACGAGGCAGCTCCTCATTTCCCCCAGGAGGAGCACCCGGCTCATGACACGGCCACATCCACACCGGCTTTCCCAGCGGGAGCCGGCCGACTATGAGGAATGATTGTTCTCACACTCCTAACACAGCTATGCCAAAAAAAAATTGCATGTAGACCTAGCTCTAAGCCAAGTGCATGCATAACAGCACTTCACACTGTCACTGTGGGTGCAAGTTCTAGCAAACTGGGAAGCTACTGTACGCTCAAACACTTCATTATTTCTGTTATTGAAGTTGTTCCAAGGGATATACTTGCCAAAGACATTTTTTAAAAAGAATTATTCACTCTCTCCGAATCACTATTTTATACATACACACTTACACACACACAGAGTCCTAGATTTTTCTCAGCTGTGCAAAGTAGACTTTATTAAGCTAACCTAAATTTACTCCCTTCACGTACAATAAGCTAATGGTCCACTGAAAGCATAAACAGAAATTTTCACTACCACAGGGGAACATAATTATACCGTGATGTTTATGTGTGCAAGAGCTCCACATTGAAAGGAATGCTCAGAACTGACTTGCAGACAACTTCCACGATCGAGACATTTAAAACTGGTCTCCAAAACAAGATGAGGTATTTTTCATGGCTACAAAAAGCTAAATTAATGCGTGACAAATCTAATACATGGATACTATAGAGGTATACAATTTTTAATTATGAAACATCAACAAGCATATTCCTCCTCTTTCTTGAATATGCACTAACAATTTTGCCTTGAATCCGAGTAGTAAGTTCAGTACCCATTAATCAATGTGTTTACAGGCCAATTAGATACTCATTGAAATGCAAATAGGGAGAAACAAGTTATTTAATCTACTATATAATAATGAACCATTCCATCTGAATTTGTTACTTACTGAAGTGTAAAATATGAAAGTTATTTGCACTTAAATGAAATTCTGCCTCCTTTCCCATTGGAAATTTCAAATTCCTGGTTCAATGGATTTAATCAGCTTTCAAAAAGGTTTAAGCAAAACTTTGGCATTTAAATACCCGACAAAGACTTGCTAGAAGTCTCTTACACAGGTCAGATGCTGATGCAGCCATGATTTTAAGAGAAGCACGAATTCTAGTTTGAACTCGTGTCCTTAGAGGCCGAGATCAGCGCGTACGTGCGGCACGGGGGACGCAGCAAGGCCAGGCTGGGACCCACCACCCCCAGCTCTGCTCCTGGCACAGGGCCCTCGTGTTTCTCGTTAGACGACTGCCAGCATTTCACTTCTGGGAGACGGTGTCTCCTGCTTGATTTTTTATTTATTTGCTTCCTTGATTAACCTATCCTGAAAGAAAGAGATGCAATCTAACACCCTGCAAGACTTCTCACTCCATTTTCAAGTATCATTCTACTACGAAAAAGGCTCTTTAAAATTGTCGGGTTTGTGTTTCTGCATTTACAGAACAACCTCGCTGCTCCGTTTAGACATATTTTAAAACTAAAAATTCTGTTTAAAAAAAAGAAAAATTAAAAATTCTGGCCTTATGAGACAACTCTGGTCTTTTCGACATTGTGTATTAAGTGAGAAGAAAACAGACAAGCCAATTTTTTACTCACACGGAGCCTTTATCTCTGGTTTAGGCTCAAGGCATCACCCAGATGCTCCTTTACATCAAATCAGGCCCTCGGTGGCACCTCTGCAGTTACGGGGGGTTCATGGGGCTTACACAGGACGGAGGCTACAGCAGCGCGGGACAAGACTACGAGGGGCTCGGGGGTGCAGTACTTGAAGGGGCACCTTAACGAAGGGCCACGCTGCCCTGCCCAGCCGTAACCCTCGTCTCCAGCGGGTCACCTTTGCCTTCCCGTCCGCTGGTGTGCAGCATTGCTCTCTGAGCAATAATCTTTCGAATCATCAGCCCCTCCTCAACCTTCCCTTCCTTTCCCTACTCAAAGGCAAAATTACATTTGCTTGTATATTTACTGAATGCTTACAGATGGCTAGAAAGATGGAACATGCAGCTTTTGGATGCCTGTGTCACAGCTGAGCAGAGCCAAAAATAACAAAAAATAAAAAGCAATTAAAAAGACAAGCTCTCAATAACTGTACCAAGGGTTTACAAGCCTAGTTACAAAACAAGGACAGAGATGCAGGCTGAGGCTACACTGCTCCAAACAACAACAGCAAAAAGCCAACTCAGTTGGCACTATTCAACAAACTGTTTGTATGAACTACCAAGCTCTCTCAATGCTCTTTTAAGTCAACACGACCAGGGAGTTATATCACCACACAGGAAGTATTCAGCATGCTGCAAGATAATATTCAAACCACTATGACTTGTATTTCCCATCCATAAAATCAATTCAGAATATGTAGGAAAGTTCAGCAACAGAATTTTATTTATGAATTTCATTTATGAAATCTTATGTTCTCTAAATATTTCCTAATCACTCTGAAATTACTACAAACAAGCTTTCAATAAAGAGTAAGCAATTTACTTAAAGCATATTGTCAGGAAATCAGTATATTTACTTCAACACCCCAGTTGAGGACTTCAAGTGACTGTTCAAACGAACAGAATTGATGGAGAACAAAAATGTTTATGGCAGAATATATCTCACGTAATGTTACATTTTGGCAGTAACAAGTGCGTTATTACTTCAAGAAACGCTCGGTAAAGCAGGAGCAGCTCCCATGTGGGAGAGCGAAGACTATTATGTTACATGGTTTTACTGGAGATAATTCCTTACCAAACCAATCAGACCACATAATAACAGCAGTCTAACACCAACTACAGGCCCTCGGAGACCGGTTTGTGTGTGGCCCAGATTTCACGGGCTTCTTTACAACAGATGTGTTGGATGAGGGTAGTGTTACTTCATATATTGACTTGTGTGTTCCTTAAACTAATACTGCTCTTTTAGCTAAGTTCTAGCTCTACTCTTATAGACAGCGTGGGCTTTCTGCAAGCAGATGATAAAGCTGAACTCAAATCACCCATATTGATACAGGCAATTACAATTCCTCAGTTTCTGAACTTTTCTGGCAGTATTGATAATCTCTTAAAGACCTACCAGCAATACATTTTCAAGTCAGGTTTAAAAATATCCAGCTACAAAAAACAAAATCAGACAGATAAATCTTTTTTTTTGTCTCAAAGAGCAACTATTCATTTCCCTGTTTGCTCTGCAATGACCTTACAGGCCAGAAACCACATTTTCATAGAACAATAAACTAAACCAAAATCCTGAAATCTCTCCTCTCTGATGCACGCTGAAAAAAAACATCACAGTACTTGAAACCATTTCAGGATTAAACAGGAAACAATCAGCTTTATGCCAAAGGAAGGACCTCGCCCTGTAACTATTTATTTATAAAACTCAGAATTGATGGAAAGCTATTTCCTAAATCTGTTCCACAGTAAACTTATTGCTCCATGCAAAACAGGAAGGGTGAAGTTTATCCACAGAAGACTCTGTCTATGTTAATTCTCTTGCTAGAAATGCTTTAATAAACTTCAGTTATCATGTCCACTGATCTTAAATAAAAGCAAAATTCATTTAAGCTTCACCAAAATGGGCTGTGTATTAACAGCAATAACTATAAACAAATGTTTTTATGTAAGAGTACAGTAGTTTAACATCCACATATATACAACGTGTGGCAGTCAAGATCAGCAACAGTGTATGAGTTGGTTTTTTTTGTTTGTTTGTTTGTTTGTTTTTTTTACTAAGAAGTGACTTGTGATTATTTAGTTTTTCCACTCAACCACATTCTTGATGCTTTCAACTTCAACAAACATGTTCAGCTATGAATGTTCTCAGTTGGAGCATTCTGCATTGAGGGGGCTTATTTTTGTCAATGGGCAAGAGATAATTTTATCTTAAAAGCGTCAATCTTTTTTTTTCAGCAGCATAAGTGAGCAGCAGGAGAGGAACATACAGAATCTTCATTTTCTAGTTAAAGAGTAGCTCTAATAAGTCTCCTAATAACTGACAATGTGTTGTTACCATTTAATCAAAGTTAGTGAACTTATGATTTTAAGCAGCAGCCCTTTAATGAGTACTGCTTCTCACTATCAGTGTGCCCAAACAGCAACTGCATCACTCTCTTTTTAAAGCTGGGGTGAAAGAGAGAGCTAAAGCAGGTTTTGATACGCATGCCAAAGGCTGTTTTTTGTTTTTATCCCCCATCACATATGTAGTATAAGGAAAACCCTACGCACAATACTGTAGCAATGAATTACTTTTTTTTTTAATGGGAAAGAAAAAGCAACAGCTGCAAGAAAAACAATTACTTAGATTACCAACATTTTATTACACAGTTTATGTTAAACCTCAAGGTTTCTGAAAGTTTAGAATTACTTCACACATTATATTAGCCTCACAAATCAGTTTTATTAGTGCCCTAATTATTAGTGCCTTTTTACGTGTTCTAGTCACAGTCCTGTCTCTATCCTCTAAAATATCACTCTCACCATTTACCTAACTACTCATTTCAAATATAACATCCAATAAAGGAAAATGTGAAACCAAGACCATGATTTTGAAGGCTTCTCTGGTAAGTTTTCCCTAGCTCGTGCATGGATATCCTTTTCCATGTGCAGCTGTGCCTGCTCAAGAGACTATTCCCCCTTCCCACCTGCCACCATCCCCACGCCAGAAACCATCACCCCATGCACCAGCACAATGCAGGACTGCTCTGCATTTATTCATTTTCCCCCAAATCAGCCCAGTTTGGTCATGCACCAGAGGGAAGAATTCCCTACGATGGGGCAGGGAGCAGTTGCAGGTAGCACCCGGAGAGGCCAATTACCTGAGGCTCTTGGGGCTCCTGTGGACCACGCAGAGCGCTGCACCTAGGCGAGGCAGAGGGCATCTGTGCTTAGCCAGCTGCACGCCACGGCAGGCGCCTTCTCGCACACAGCACCTCTGCGGGGCAGCAGGACGCACGCTGCTCTCTCTCGTAACGGCCTTGCCAAGAGCAGAAGAGCTGCAAATCAACCTTCTTTTCCTGCTGCAAATATATTCCTTCCTTTTGCATTTTTTTTTTTTGCATTCAACACCCAAACTATTTCTCTTTCTGCAACGACTCCCACAATTTAATTTATCTCCAATTCACAAGGGTAAATCCTGTCTAAAAGCAGTAAAATAAAAAGCATGCCTCTCTACAGAAAAAGCCACAAGGAGAAAAGATTCAGTCTCTTATGGTTAGTAAATCATATATCCTAGGCCAGTAGTTACCAAATTGTGGTCTAAGGGAACATAAGTAGGATTTCTGCTTTTCCTCGGCAGATGCACCATTGATTGCGTCCACACTACTTTCAATTAGGAGAAATTATAGTTCATAAGATGCATTGAGGAATGGCAGTTATTAGCTGGTTGAAAAAAGCCTGGGAATCATTTATCTTTTCATCGTGAAATATTCTTCCTTGTGAAAAACTTGCATTTCTTTTTTATTTAAAAAGATAGAGCCTTAGAATATTGCATCTCCATTTCCTCATTACAAGCCTTTATTGGTAAGATAGTTAAGCAGTGCTGCAGCCTCTCAGCACCAGAGCTGCTACCTATCCCTCTCATTAAAGGAATGTCTGCACTGCTCGATCCAGCGTCCCGCAACATTTTCCAGAAGTTGTCTAACGGGGTGAACAGACAGAGGACAGATCTGGGGTGATCTTGGCAAGATAAGTGCACATACCCGTGACTTTTTGAAGTGTTCACTTGTCGTCAGGGTCTGGCAGCCACTGAACAGCTTTGATTCTTTCAGAGTCTGCTTTCAGTCAGTCCTTATAGAAAGTATTATGACCTGTGTAAGAAGCCTGGATCATCAAACAAGGTTTCTTATGTTTGTCCAGCTTTAGATCTCCATTCTCCAGAGAGCTTATGGCAGCTTCCTGGGATGTCTGATGTCAGGACACGTTTGAAAAAGCACGATGCAACAAATTAACTAAAGTAACAAATAACTGAGATATTTCTAATATCCAAGAGACAAAATTTACACAAGAGAGTTTAACACTAGAGTTCTAGACTTAATGTTCTCGAATTTATTCCCTGGAATACGTTATTTACTCTTACTGTAAAATAACGGGGCTGTTAATGGCACAAATAGGCTTTTTTTTTAAAAAAAAAAAAAAAAAAAAAAAAAAAAAGAAAAACTTGTAATGATGGTAAAGATAATTACGTTAGTAAAGTAACTTATTAGTCAATAAAAAGGGATTAAAATAAATTAATCTGCTGCTCAGCAACTCGGGCAACTTCCTGCGAGCCAAAGAGATATGCTGAGCGTTCCTAGCAGCCTTATGCATTGTGGTCACTTCAGGGATGCAGTAATTTCTGTCTCTGGTCAATATTCCAACATGCAGAACTTGAGCAAATCACACAGAGAAGCCAAGGTGTGACTTTGATCCTTATCTCGGCTAACACTTTATAAAATCTCTAAGCATCACCAACACCTTGATGATTAAGAAGACAACCTCAAGCAATCAAGAAACCTGCTAATATTTGCAAGCATACTTGCTTTGTCACGTTCACCCTCTCTTCAGATAAAATCGTTAGGATATTCTAGCAAAATCCACCTTGGGGCAGACACCAAAACAAAACACGTCAGGCCATACGGTTAAAATCCAGGGAAAGAACAAGCATCTGTAAGAAGGGTAGGCTATAACAAGAGGTGTTAATACTCCCAGCTCCTTCTGTAATAGAATTAACTAAACCCAAACAATACTATGATATTTCTAACAGTTATGTAATATTTTATAGTATATCTTTCTTCCCTGCAAAGATAGCATTTATCAAAGCTAAGGAATTCTTGATAATTGTTCTGAAACAAAATGTTTCATATTTTCCTACCAGCTGAAAAATCCTTTACAGTCCACTACACATTTGCTTAAAATTTAATTTAAAAAGGCTTGAAAATACATTTATTCTATCTTTGACTGATTTAAATCTTTTTCTTTTGCTTTTTTATAATCTCAATACTTTCACAGATTTATGGTCCTTTAAAAGCAGGATTTGGGGGCAGGAATTCTGGATTATTCATTGTACTAATAAGGAGGCAATACAACAGAAGATAAAAAACTAGATAATGAAATTGGAAACCATGAAGCTGTGTATGAAAGCATTTATTGAACAGACTGTACAGCTACAATATAAATAAACTTTTTTTAAAGCTATATATCTAAATAGAGTAAGAGCTCTTACTGATGAAGTTTACTGATGCTGGAGTGATACAGTGTGTTTTGGATAAGAACAGCATGGAAAGAGAGCAGTGAAGTTTCTTTTGATAAGCAGAACTAAACAGTTTATTGCCTAAGATAAAAATAGGTTTCAAAAGGTCGAACACTTTAATGCAATAGCCAAAAGAAACAGGACCATGCCATTTACCTTTTAACCTTACTTCACACAAGATTACCATGTGCTTTCAAAGACACAGAATAGACAGGCATTATTTGTACAAATATGTCCTGAAAAATAAGGCATTCCTCACTTTGTGCAGCTTTCTTGAATTTTTTTTTTTTTTTTTTTTTTTTTTTTTTTTTTTTTTTACAAAAAATAATTCATGCTAATCAAGATCTGGCTGAACTACACTGCCTGGAAACAGAAATAAATGAGGGGAAAGAAAATGTAGCGATTTATAACAGACCAAGTCAAACTCAACAAAGAAACCCACGATGAATATGAATGACATTTTGCCATTTCATTCAGAAATTCCAGGGGCCTTTTTTTTTTTTAATCAAATAAGGCTACAGACATTGCAGAATTTCTATTTTCAAATCATCAGGTGTGACATTCTGCTATTTCAAGGCTTACTATCCACAAAGGGCTGCTTTGCATGCTACCCAAAGGACACTTTACTCAGGAGTGAGCTGGAAATAAAATAGAGGCTGCATGGAAGAATAACAGGAATCATTTCACTAAACAAAGAAACACCACCACCAAAAAACATGTTGCCTTCTGTAGGTTAGGTCACTAACTTACACACTATTGCTTACAGTAACTTACACTCTATTGCTTTCCATTCTTTCAAAGCACTGAAACCAGGTCTTATAAGTGTTAACTAGCTTTAATATGGCCCACTGACTTGCTTCATCTTCCCTCTTTTTCACATTAACCTCATCTTTGTTCTCCTTAGCTCTTGGGTTTCACAGTTAGCTAACACATACCTAAGGAAAGGCTACTACGTCTCATTTCATGCACTGCTATCAACTCCTATTTCATCCAAGTCTTACCCCAACCCCGAGCCTTCACTCACGCTCGTTTTATAACCTAATTTCCTGAAAAATCAGAAATTTATTGAAAAGTATTTCATGTCAATTGAATTAGCTAAGTGTGTTTGTACTACCTTGTTATTTTTTTAAAAAAGTAAGAATTTAGGAATTCATATTTCATGTATTGCTATCCAAGACTAAAACAAAGCCACGTGGTATGTTTTATAACTAAGTGGGTGTGTTATTTAAGGAACAGAAACAAGCACTGCCCACTGCACACAGGCATGCACAGCTCTTTCTGAACTTTCATTTAAAACATGTCCGGCAGCTTTAGAGGATATGGTAAAAAGCTATTTGCCTTTTAAAAAGATTAAAAGTTACCCATGCACCCTGAGCAATCCCTACTGAAATGAATCACAAATATATCAATGAAAACTTGTAACCTTATACACATAAAACCCTACCTGACATAAGATACTTTGAGCATTGAGAGTCAATTAACCTGTTATGACCTTGCCCCTTTTAAAACCTCACTTGATCCACAACAGATGTAAACAAGCCCATCACTTTATCCCTCACAGACCTCTGCGTATCTTAATATACTTTCAGCAGATAGATTTTTCAAGAAGAGTCACACTTTATAGAAACACTTAGTCAAACAGCCACAAGCTGAACAAAAACTGAAGCCTCTCACACGAATTCTCAAAGAAACAGGTATGAGCCATGTTCCTATGAAGATACCAGACTTTCAGAAATATCCAAGATCACTTCTAACAAAAGGGTTAGAAATGATCAAACCCTATTCTTCCCAAAGGAGGCAGGATCATTTTCATGAGAAATATGAAGATTATAAAAAGTGAACAGACTGGTCTACACAGAAAATAAAGAGAGAAATGGGAGTATGCTGTAAACCAGATGTTGCTCTCTTGGAAGTCTCCTAAGTACAGTGCAGGTCTAAGGCAAATACTATATTTTCACTGAACTGTCAAAACTACATATATACAAACACAAATTATGTCTCCATGAATGAAAACGTATTTGAATCAGTTTACATATTGCAAAGAGGGAACTGTCCTTGCAGTAGACACTTTTATTCAGAACCATTTCTCCAGCTGCTTACCAAAACAAGAATGACAACTACACAGATTAAAAGGCTCCAGAGTCAACTTACTATAATACAGTAAGTTTCTCTTGGTAGCAAAAAGCCCACTCTGTTCAAAACAAAAATAATCAAAAAAAGTTCCCAGAGGAACACTCTTAAAACAGGTTTTCCCTGATGACTTTTTTCAGGTCATGAAAGACAATATAATCAATGTGACACCTTAAACTGAAAATTCTCCCCCCTCCATCTATTCTCCAAATCATGGCTGATAAACGAGGTAGAAAATTCACACAGACCAAGAACACATTTGTTTAATTAAAAAAAAAAATCTGTCTTACCAAGTATGAATTAGCAATTTTAAACTAACCACATCTGGATTAGTATGCTAATGACTCAACACTTTTTTGTTTGTGTGTAAAATACACAACCATTTTACTGTGTATTTACTAGTGTACAGATGATAACTGGCACATTTGGAATGCAGATGCAATTCTCAATCCATATGGAGCTGGTGAGAACAATAACTCCAATAACTTTATGGCACTTATTAGGAAACATTTCACTGTGTTATTAAAAGCACATATAATTTAAAAATAGCTAAAGAAAACAATAGCCTAAACCAAATTAAGGGTGAGTCAAAGAGCTTTGCAAAGCTCAGAGTTAAACAGTTAGATATCTTGTTTCTAGAAACTTGGAGAGAGAGAGAGAGAGAACATTAATTGACTTTAGTGAAACAGGAAGCAGAATCCCAAAGATTCTTTATCTTTGCTTCCGATTTCAGCCACACAATCATAGGTCCTGGTCCTTACTTCAACCACACTGATGTCTGCTGGGATCTGGGCCTGTTCAGCCTGGAGAAGAGAAGGCTGAGAGGAGACCTGAGCAGTGTCTATAAGGACCTCAAGGGAGGCAGTGAGGAGGATGGGGCAGCCTCTTCTCAGTGGTGACCACCAACAGAACAAAAGGAAACGGCCACAAACTGAAGCACCAAAAGTTCCACAGGAACTTAAGGAAAAATTTCTTGACAGTGAGGGTGACAGAGCCCTGGCACAGGCTGCCCAGAGAGGCTGTGGAGTCTCCTTCTCTGGAGATCTTCCAAACCCGCCTGGACACAGTCCTGTGCCACATGCTGTAGGTGACCCTGCGTGTGCAGGGGGGTTGGACTAGATGATCTCTAGAGGTCCCTTCCAACCTTAAGCATTCTGTGATTCTATGGGCTAATCACACAGCTAGGAACAGACAGTCCACATGAGGTTCCTACAGAACATTGCAGATAACTTCTTGACGCAGGTGGTTGACGAGCCAACAAGGAGGGTGGCACTGCTAGACCTGATACTAACAAATAAAGATGGTCTAGTTGGAAATGTGAGGGTTGGGGGCAGTCTTGGCTGCAGTGACCACAAGATGCTGGAATTCACGATCCTGCGTGGAGGAAGCTGAGCAAGAAGTAGGACTGCAACCCGGAGCTTCAGGAGAGCTAAATTTGACCTCTTCAGGGATCTCCTTGGAGGAATCCCCTGGGCCAGCGTCCTAGAAGGAAGGAGGGTCCAGGAGAATTGGCTAATATTCAAACACACTTTCTCCAAGCTCAGGATCGGTGCCTTCCTACAAGAAAGAAATTGAGCAAGGGGGCCAGGAGACCCACGTGGATGGGCAAGGAACTGTTGGGTAAACAATGAGAAAAAGCGTGCATACATAATGTGGAAGAAGGGGCAGGCCACATGGGAAGAACAGAGCAACACTGTCAGAGAATGCAGGGATGCTATGAGGAAGGCCAAGGCCCATTTGGAATTAGAGTTAGTGAGGGATGTCAGGGACAACAGGAAGGGCTTCTATAAATACATAGCAGCAAGAGGAAGACTAGGGAAAATGTTAGTCCACTGCTGAATGGGGAGGGTGCCTTGGTGATGGAGGATGCAGAGAAGGCAGAGTTACTAAATGCCTTCTTTGCTTCTGTCTTTACTGCTAAGGCTGGTCCCCCTGAACTACAGAGCCTGGAGACAAGAGAGAGAACCAGGAGAGAGGAGGATTTTCTGTGGCTGAGGAGGATTGGGTTAGGGATTATTTAGGCAATCTGGACACACATAAATCTATGGGCCTGGATGGGACGCACCCAAGAGTGCTGAGGGAATGGGCGGGGGTTCAGCTCAGCCGCCCTCCATCACCTCCGAGAGGTCATGGAGAGCAGGGGAGGTGCCTGGAAGAAACAGAGGACTGGAAGAAACCAACATAGCTCCAGTCTTCAAAAAGGGCAAGAGGGAGGACCCGGGAAACTACAGGCTGGTCAGCCTCACCTCCTTCCCCGGAAAGGTGAAGCAGCAGCTCATCCTAGAGACCATCTCTAGGTACGTCAAGGAAAAGAAGGTGATCAGCAGTAGGCAGCATGGATTCACCAAGGGAAAGTCATCTTTGATGAGCCTGATAGCCTTCTGTGATAAGGTGACTGGCTGGCTGGACAATGGGAGAGCCGTGGATGTTGTCTGCCTTGACTTCAGCAAGGCTTTCGACACAGTCCCCCATAACATCCTCATAGGAAAGCTCTGGAAGTGTGGACTGGGCAAGTGAACAGTGAGGTGGATTAAGGACTGGCTGGATGGCAGAGTTCTGAGGGTGGTGATAAATGGGGCTGAGTCTAGTTGGAGGCCTGTGGCCAGTGGTGCCCCACAGGGGTCAGTACTGGGCCCAGTGCTGCTCAACTCATTCATCAATGACTTGGACGAGCGCACAGAGGGCACCCTGAGCAAGTTTGGGGATGATACCAAACCGGGTGGAGTGGCCGACACTCCAGAGGGCTGCGCTGCCATTCAGAGG
>VZSV01000004.1:9965997-9987258 GCA_013398735.1 Nothocercus julius
CCCTGTGCCCCGTGCTCTGGGTGTCCCTGCTGGAGCAGGGGGTTGGACTGGATGATCTCTAGAGGTCCCTTCCAACCTCAACCATTCTGCGATTCTGTAATTTCAGAGAAAACATCGTTTGTTGCAAGAGAACACTTCACAACAGCATTGTAGAGAGAGAAAAAAAACTGAACAGCAAGCTACAATTATACCTAATGCTAAGTTTCTGAAAACAAACAAGTATCTATGAGAAGTACTGAAAAATTAATCAAGGCATACTTGCATTATATCTGGATGCATGAGTAATCAGATATAGTTTTGTCTGAAACTTACAGCTACGTTAAGAAATTGCTTCTATTATTTTCATTTTTAATTGATGAGAAACACAGTAAATCAAACGAAACCAGACAGAGACGAGAGGAAAAAGAGCTGCGACTGACATGTTTGACAAATCTTTCAGTAAGCAACTGCAGGCACGGGGTGCAGGAACGCTGCATTTCCTGACTTGTGACTGCAGCTGTCTGCAGACGCCCCCAGGGTGCATGGAGGTGAGGACACCACGCCGGGAGCTCCCAACTCCTCCTGGTTGTTTCTGGCACTAGAAATAGAAACGAGTTTCCCTGCACGATCCAGTGTCTCCACCCTCGAGCCAGGGAGCAACTCCACTGCACTTGCCCACGGCCTTCAGAGCTTCTCCCGTGCAATGCAATTAATTCCCATCTCCACCCTTACTCCTCTTGTTCCCCTATTCTCTCCTTTTCCCCACCCTCTTGGCTGTAGTCCCTGACCTTGGCACGAATCTTTTTGTCAACTGCACGTCCAGTTTCACCCTCGTTCAGTTCTTCCCACAGTCTCGATTCTCAGCCGAGGACCTGTCACCACAAGCCCTTTCCTCCAGACTTCCTCCACCCTCCAATTCATAGGTCACATCTTCCCCCAGCTAGACTTGGCTCCACTCCACCTCTTCTTCAGAAACTCTTACCTCCTTTTACCCCTGCACTCCTGATCCTCACTTGCATCCAGTCCTCCTTTCATCTTCCCCTTGCTGCCAACAGTACACCTCTATCCATGGAAAAGCAACTTAGATGGGAAGATTCCTTGCTTGCATTCACTTGCCTTCCCACACGGGTTCAGCTTTCGCCCGGGGTTTCAGCTTTCCGAGGTGCTCCTGTGCAGGGGCACTTCCCTGTAATTGCAGGGAGCTTCCAGGGCACCAGCACATTAGCTCACAGGCAATAAATAAATAAAACATTCCCAAAACTGTAAACTGAAAACATATATATTTGTGTTTGAATGAAAAGTGAATGTTTAACAAAACCAGGCTGGCCCACAACCAAAGATATTGGTATTTTGACCATTCTTTCCTGATGACATCCATGAAAGAACTTCAGGGGCTCGTAGAGGTGGGTACCAGCAAAGTTCACAACTAAATAATCAAGCGCTGCTCCTTAGAAAAAGCAATATGCAGCACACACGCCAGTACAGGACAAGGATGTATTTTTTTTAAACTAAAACTGCCAAACTCTAATGTGCAGCTGAGGTCTGCAAAGTTACCAGCTTCTCTAACAATGGCAGCACTTGCTTAAGGGAATTCTCTGATGTCTCTCAGATGCAAATGATGTCTCAGATGCAATCTTAATATCGTCTTTCTCCACTGAAACTCTCACAGTTTCTTCTGTTGCCTCTTTTCATAGAACTTGTAGGAACTAATCACCTTGATTTATGCCCAAAGTGAATTTAGTTGAAACCTGACAATAGATTCAAAAGATAGGGCAGCACAGATACACTGTGATTGCATAAGCTAGTTTCCCCAGGAAGCCAAGTTAAAAATGCAATAAAAATGGGCAGTTTTCCAAATGTAGATGATCACTGAAAAGCTTGTGTCAGCATACTCTAATTTATTCTGATACTGTGTTTAAAATGCTTACGTGGAGGTTTTTTATTTAGGCAGCATATGACCAAAAGAGTGTATAAAGTTATCTGCAGTACTAAGGCTTGCAGAGAATAATTATGGTCAAGTACATACAACAATAAAAGTGTTGAGGTGAAAATTTAAGCTCTTTGAGGGAAGGAGAGAGTGAAGATTGCAAGCATATCAATTCAACTGTGGAGAAACAGTATCACACAAATCTAATATGATCTAATATGGGTTATTAGTGTCATTCACAGAAATACTCAAAGTTCAGTAGTTCAGAAAATGAAGGCAAAAACAGCTTTTTAAGACGCACGAGAAGCTCAAGAAACATGAACATGACCCATTTCTCAGTATTCAATTTCTGTGATTTTACAAATCAAACTGTCTCTCTCAACCTTTCGAATCCTAAAGTAACTAGATCAGGCTACAACTGCAAACCCTTCGTTCTGTGGGGAACCTGGCCCTCCTTTATCTGCCTTCTTTTGTACCATTAAAAATTGTGATGTCCACAAAATTGTGTGTGTCCAGACGATTACTGAGGATTGAAAGTCACACTGTCAGTGTAAATAGGAGTCCAGCAAAAAGAAAAGTGATTCTTGTTGGTTGGCAATAAATGATGTTATGCATTAGTCATTTATACGCCCAGATAAAAATCTAATGTTTTTATAATCTTAAATTACAAAAGAAACACATGCATAAGCTACTTCTACAAGAAAAGATTTAGGGAAGTTCCCAACTCTGAACCCCTTCAGAATTAACTTCTTAATAAAAAAAAAAGAAAAGAAAGACAACAGCAGCACAGAAAGAGCGTATATTACAAAGCATAAAAAAGAAATAGAAAATTCAGAACCAAGTGCTAAATACAGTCTATTACAAAGATGTCTGGTCAACAACGGCCCTTTGTTTGAATGGGATTACCAGTGATATATTCAACTCATATTACAAATGGATTAGATTTAAAGGATTAAATAACGTGCACCAGCAAAGCTGTCTTCTAAAACCCAAACTTCTCCTGCACTGGGGTCAGCGCAGCAGTATTTCATCTGCCACTTACCAGGGGTATTTACATGTTCCCTCTGTTACCACCTCCCCATCATCACACAGGATTCTGTGGAATCAACCTCCTTTTCTTTATGGCACTGTTCTTCATTTGCCTGATCCATACCCACCTGAAGCATTGCTTGGGCCCCTATTCCACCTCTAACAGAAAATCAACACAAACTCTACTGAGAATATTCACAGAGCTGGTGTGAAATTAGTGTCATGGTGGGTGAAAAACAGAAGCCAGACAGTAGTTATTTGGGCTGGGGCTATTCTGGAGACAATTCAAATTGCTGGATCTAGTCATCAGACACACAGGACTGGTTTTCTTGTTCTGTCTTAACCCAGAAAGCAACAGGTTTTCCTCTTTTTCCATCTACTCAGCAACGATGAAATAGCCTTAAAAATTCAAAAGATGCCATGCTCAAGAGAGAGCAGCTATAAGAAACAGAAACGCTAAAAAGTTAGAACTTAAAGCCTCTTTGCATTGAGACAACTAAGAGACAGTTCCATCTTCCACCCTCGAAACAGGTGAATAATAAATCCAATGGCAAAACCAAAACCACCTTTCATGTCCACCGTGATCCTCAGCAAAGCAAGGATGAGCAGGAGACAGGCTTGGGCAAGAAGGAAAGGAGGTTGTATCTCTATCCTCCCAGTTAAACTAAAGTTACTTAAAAAAAAAATAATATCCAAAATAATAACCCCACAGAAGCTACTTCTTATTAGGGCTAAAACTATTTCCCATTTTTGTTTTTATCCTTCATTCTTCTTGGGAGCTTCTCCAGTGTCAGTTTTGTTTATCCTTCCAAGCATCTTAATTTCTGAATTTTTTTCCAGTAGGCAGTTTCTCATAATTAGTTCCTAATTATATTTCAAAGTCCACACATTTTTTAGAAGATGTTTCTCTTCCTAATGCCTTTTCCAATCTTGTCTGTAGTCATTACTTCTTGAAACTAATCTTTCTTCTTCTTCCTAGCCTACTCAGGATTATAATTTCTAAATTATAATTGATAATCATAATTGCTGGTTTCTTACTATAGAATAAGACAAGATGAAAAAAGCATTGCTAGAAATACACCAAAAAAAAACAAAATATGGTCAAATCCTTCACTCTGAGTAGTGTTCTCTTTCAAACTTTCAAACAGTTGGGCACTGAGTAAAATAGGTACAAATCTTTTTCCCTTTTTCAGCCATTCTAAGTTCAGCAATTTTATCACATACCCAACTACTGCCACTCCTTCATTTAAGCCTTCCAGGGGTTTACCAGCAAGATCTAATTTTTGTAAACCATCAATCCCCTTGTTTAATATCTTGGAATCTGCAGGGTTGTTTAAGCACTTAAATCAAGCATCACTATATCAAAAATTGCATCAATGACCTATTTTGTCAACTGGTAGATTCTCCAACATTCACCATCTTCAAAATAATGTGCTTAGGCAGAAAAATGCCATACTAAAAAGGTACAAAATTAACTTTCTGTCATTACTTAAATACAAACGATTTTATTTGACAGTTTAAGGTGAATTCCATCTAATTTATTTGATGTATTCTAAGAATGAAAACACACTACTGTCACTGTACACTGGCATACAACATGGTATAAGTTCTCTAAAAAGTATCTATCTGAGATTTACACTTTAAATAACAACAATCACTTTTTTTAAAAATCATCTTTGCAATGAAAAAAGCTGCTGGCAAGACACTGAAATGTGGTAATGCGTTTCCTTATTAAACTATACCTTTAGGTACTGAAGTAAAATGAGTTGCCCTGACTTTGCAGATGCAGCAGTTTGTAATTACAAACACTGCATGGATTCCAAAAAAACTCACCAAGATTCAGGGAAAGGGAAGAAATTGCAGCTGTACAACTGCACAGTGAAGGGCTGTAACTTCTACATCATTGCGTTTCCATCCCAAGAAAAGGAAAGGAGCTCGAGCTTTCACATGCCAAAGCAAATAAGCATGATGACACTTACTTTAGAATCCCTTATTTTTTAAAACAATTTAGTAGAAAAGATTAGCATGTCAAAACTATCATGAAAGAAAAAATGCCTAAAAATGAGTAAAAAACAACACATGATTTATCCAGTATATAAGGAAGGAAGTACTAATAAAAGATTAACTAATAAACCACAAAGGATGAAACAAGACTACAGGCAGATGATATAATTCAAGAAGGGAATAACCATAATTTTTTCCTGAGAAGCCTAGGGCAAGATACCAGAAACTGAGACAAAGGTTTTCATGGTTAGGAGAAAAACAAACTAATATACTTAATGTCTTACATTTAAGTAAAGCAAATAAGCTCAGATGAAGCATGAGACATGCTACGATACAACCAAATTAGATCATCATTAAAGCTTTGCTACTGTACATCAAGAATGCAAGATTTGAAGTGCCACAGAAAATCTAAGGAAAGCAAAATTTACTGCTTCCCAATCTTCTACTCTCATCTGGCCTATTACTCTTGTGTGGGCTATTCCCATCAGATACAGAGTCTGTCTGACCTCATTCAGAATCAGAAATAACCTTTAACGTGCTAGCTACTGCTCCAGTTCCTTTCAACTTACTCATCTCTTAACTCATGTTTTCATTAGCCTATTTCTTCCTATTCTAGATAATTTTGACTGAAAGGAGCCACAGCACACACAGATCACTGTCGGTGAGATTTATTTCCTTATTTTCCTATAACTGTCAGAATGTAACTATATATCTAACTTACCAAGGTTTATCAGTAGCTTATTCTTGTCCAAGATCTGGAAGATACCTCCCATTTACATCCTCCTTCTCCTTAGATGTTGCTAATGTCAACTGTACATTTATTGAATCCTCTTCCTCATCCTCTCATCCCTCTCTGCTCAATCAGTGATTATCTTTCCCAGTGATGGTTCCCTCTTCTCCAGTTTCTGAAAGACACACTCAGTACTTCCAACCTGTCTGCCTTCTTCATTTCCACTCCCTGTGCAATCTCTTCAGTTTACACCGACTCATCAACAGCACAGAGTATGGATAATTTCTTTTCCTCTCAGACCACGTAACACTAAAAATAGAAATCAGAAGTCCTAGATTAAAGATACTTACATTCTGGGCGGCTGAAAAATATATTTTGTATTTAATACCCACATCTTCAGCTGTTGTCAATAGCTTCACTTCTCCCAAGGCATGATGAAGTAAATACCGCAGAAGTAGCAACGTCTTGTTGTAGGTTTTATACAAATAGAAGAGACAAGGGACTCTAAAGAAAAAAAATCTAAGGACATTATCCTATAAGCACTAGCTGTAAAATGGCTGCCCAGTGCACATATTTCCAGGATTGGTCCTGATATAAGAAAGCAGATGAAGAATGAGCGCTGTCAGTGTACGCTCAGACATTGTGACCATAAACACATCCTAACCCACCAGCTTTGTTTCAAGACTAGCCAAGGACAGGGGCTGCGAGGACATTTCTGTACACTACAGAAAGTGCAACATTTTATCACAACAGAAATCCTTGTATATTGCTTTTCTGGTGTGCTATTAAAAACAAGACTTTCCTACACAAAGATTAGCAATAAGGAGTTTCACTCTGAATTATCGGCCTTTTTGTTCTGTCAGAACTGCACCTCCAGCAATCAGAGTCCCATTAAAAAGTGCTAAATGCACATACTGGCAATTCAGCTATTGCCACATGAATCTTATCAGATAAAGAAATTCGACAAAGCACGTTAACATGGCACAATTCTTCTGAAACACTCTTCACTAAAACTGCAAAAACTTGGCTGCTTTTCTCACTTAGCTATAACTTTGGGGCCAGAGTTGCCAGTAAGTGGCCTGCAACTGTGGAGGAATTGCACAGCAGATCTGGGACTAGAAAAAGGACAGTCTCTTGACCCAGCCACATATCCTTTTACCTGCTTTCCATGCATCATAACTGTGAACTTTCAAATGCAAACTTTGAAAAGTCTGATTTTCAGCATCTTCCAGTTAAAAAAAAAAAAGTTAGCAAACAAAGACAAGTAAACAAGCAATTAATCTAGCCGTTTGAACATTCTGAAACATTATTCTGCTGAACCTTTTCAAATACCATTCCACTGAAAACATCCAGTCAGCAGTAATTAACCAGGCCTAGTGCTAAGCAGCAACACTCAAAACAAATTAACAAAAAAAAAGGACAAAAAAAGGATCAAAGACAAAAATATCCTATATTTCCTTCTTCAACTCCAGAGCTCTGGGGTAATGGAAGGAGTTGATGTCTGAGTGTCAAATCTCATTCAGAAATTGAGAAGTTTTGATTTTTTTTTTTTTTTCTCCAAAATCAAGGAAAGTACCTGTCTTATTTCATGAAATCACTCTTTAGAAAATAATAGATTTTCAGAGGTAACTTATGTCACTCAAACTTGCACATGCAACATTTAGGGAACTGGACACATCATGATGTGCTGGTTAATAGAGCGTAGCAGCCTTGATGTCTAGACAAGATAAGCAGCACACTTCTTGGAGCACACCTCAAGAACGCCTGCTCCTCGTGCCCACGAGGAAAAACAGAGAGATACCCTTTTGTGTAACACTGACAGTGAATTGCTCCAATTGTGAATATAACACCGGGGACATGATTATGATCATACCAGAAAAAGAAAAAGAAACAGCACATTATGCACTAAAAGCATAAGCTGATCCTTAACTATACATAAACAAAACCAACTCCAAAACAATATATTCATATTGCATGCTGTTAGATCAAAAAAAATATATAAGTGCATGAAACTAGATAACAGCGCCAGCAGCAGCACATTAACATTCATAGGCCTCTTAGGCTCTCTCTGCTACGCTAGTTTCAAGCGCCTAGATCAACCTTCCCAACACCAGCCTCAGGAGTGCTACCCATAACCTTGAGACAACTTGTAACAAATTTCCATGTTGTGTGTGGAGACAGAAGGAAAGGACATTTTTAAAGACACTAGGAAGGGCCAGGCTCCCACTGACACTCAACAGTCAATTACTTCACTCTCCCTGCTTTCCAAAAACGTTCTGCAATTCCGAACGTTCACCAAAAGAGCATCAAAAACTGCCATTAAGGTCCAGACCCCCGTGACTGGCTGCAGAAGAGCAGGAATGAGGGAGGCGATGGCAGCAAGAGCTGGGGCCTGCAGCCCGCGCTGGGCACTGGAGAGCGCCCAGGGCAGCAGCGACGGGGAACCCGCGGTGGCGGAAAGAAGGATTTTCTGGAGAGCAGGCATGGCATGGAAACAGTCACAGTAAGGTATTACGTGTGTGTATACACATATATATATTGTACGTGTGTGTATACACATATATATATATTGTATTAACCATATGTGGTCAATGACCAATAGAACCGTTTAAGGTCACGTTACATTTCAAGACTACATTTGGCGACTGTATCATTGCAACTTAAAAGAACGAATAGGTAGACCACAAAAGAACCAAAACATGTACAATAAATAAGATACAGAGATTGAGTTATGGGAAAAAAACACCTGCATGAATATTTCACTCAATTAGCCAAGAGTTTCGGTTTGCTTGTCTCTTAAGAGAAATAATACCCTATTCCACAAGGCCCCCTTCCCATGTGCACCAGGCTGGCTGGAGCATTCACATCACACATAATTAAACAAAATTTACTTCTAAATCCTGATAACTACAGAAAGATTGTGAAATATGGTGAATTTTCATGAAGTTTACAAAACAATCATGAAAAACATTTTTATCATAATATTAATTTTTCTGGAATTAAATATATATATATTGCTGAAGTAGCAACTAAACACTTTTAAACGTCTACCCGAAAAATTTCTAGGTCATTTGACGGTATTAATTTAATTAGTTAAATGCACAACAATCTCTAGATAGTTGACTAAAACGTATGGAAAATGCGTATCATTCTAAAAAAACCTTAATTTAATTTGTAGAAGCCGAGAGCTTCAATATATTCAAATCAACAACAGGAGAAACTGGTTCTAGGAAACCAAAATCTTTAAATTGCTCCTCAGGCTAGTCTGAGATAAGCTCCTAAAAGTTTTCTGTTTTGCAGAGCATAAGCTGAATTTCTTTAGAGATAAGCACCGACTCCTGATAAAAACAAATGTCCTTTATGAGATGATCTAATGTTACTAATCCCAAGTTTTCAGCAGCCTTGACTACAAGCCTATCTCTAGGACCTGGAAGTAGACCTTTACCAGAAATAAGTTCATCACATATTTATCAGTAAAATGACCACAATTGTTATTTTCTCAAGATCTGCCCCTATTCCTCAACATTTTCAGTTTGTCGGTTTTAAACAGTCACAAAATTATCTGTCTGGCAATAGCTGATTCCCTGTACACACTGGCTGCCAGACACAACCCACAAACTACAGTATGACCCTAGCAGTTACAGTATGTAAAGCAGGAAACACACATAATTACACAAAATCATTAAAAAATTGAAACAAAAACAACACAGCAGGAATTCAACTTTAAAGTGTTAAGGAAATTGAACAGTGTCAGAGCCCTGGAAAGGGGCCTGCAGGAGATGCAATAAAGGCCACTAGAATTAGAAATAAGGAGGGAAATGGAGCCCCCAAATGTGCTTCCGAGGATTATCCAGGACAAGACCAGGGAGCTATTTTTCTTGAAATCAGAAAACTATGAGGAGGATAAGTGATTTGCATTCCCTTTCAACCTATCATAGGCACATACTGAAAACATTTGAAAGCAGAACAAGTTTGAATAAAGCCACCTCTCCAACTCAAACATAAATTTTAAATGCAAGTCTCCAGATTTGGACAAAGTAGTCTTAAAAAAGAAGAGTCAGAGCACTTTACTCCAAAACCTCCATTTGAGAAGGACATGGAAATAAAACACAATTGTTTCATTGCTGATGCATGAAAACCAGTAGGTGACTGTAGATATGTTCCTTTACCTGCAGTCATGATATTAAGGACTAATTGATAGATGAATAAATTTCCACTGAACTTCCTCAAAGGCTCAAATTTATGAGGAACAGTACCAGAAGTCTCACTTCATGTTAAATAAATCTGCAAGCACTCAAGAAGGAACAGAATAGGACATTTTTGAGCACAATAATATGATACATTAGACAATACCCTACTCGCATCCAAATATAAACTGTTGCAATCAAAGCAAAATCTGTAAGTTCTTAATTTTAAGAGCTCAGCTCCATATTTTAAGTATTAAGTATACAATGTGAAAGTAAATTCATTTGATCTCACATAAAACCATATTTTAAGTATATTTCAATTATTTGTGGTATGGTTGAAACTGAAACAATCATTCAAAGAAACGGCCATTTTCTTGGTTTGAAAAATAAACAGATACGGCAGGTACATTACCATTAATTCTTGTGTATGGAAGAATTTCATGCTTCTTCAGTAATATGTAAGTATTGAATAGGGTAAGATGCTATCATCATACTATCTCAAGAGATCAGATTACATTAATATTATGCTCCAAGGAGAGGAAAAAAAAAAAAAGAAGATACCAACATATCTCTAGCAGAAGAAACACAGAGCATAGCAAATCATTGCACGTTACACATCAGTGCCAAAAAGCCTCGAGAACTCACCTGCTCGATCTCCTTGGTCTTGGTTGCAATTGCTTTTGAACGGCCAAGAAGGTGCCCATCCTCATATCCCTCTGTACTATCCGTTATATTCGTTTCCGTTTCTTCTGTTCGTTCAACATATAAAGGAGCCGAAGATCCAGCCTTAAAACAAAAAGATTTTTCATGTTTTTCAGAACAAAATAAAGATCTCAAGATTAGAGAAGAAAATAAAAACACTAAGAATGGTTATTTAATTAGATGTACCTTTGCTCACCAAGACTATTAGGGAAATATTACTATTACCATGCAGCAGCTAAAGGTAAGGGATTTAGAATCCGTAGATAATGCAACATCATGAAAAAATGGCACTCAGTCTTTTAATTGTGGAAGGAGAATGATGTCGGACAACCTTTATCTGCTTTTCCTTGGTAAAGGACTTGAATATGTGATATTTGCAACACCAGTGAGCAACAAATCTAAAATAAGCATGGGATTAACTTTCTGGGAAAGAATAAAAGCAATTAAAATCACAGATAAATAAAAATGACAAAACTAGAAGGCCACCAAAAAGAGCTCAGGCAACATTCAGACCCACAGGCTAAACAACGGTATACAGTTGTATCCCAAATAGCAAAAGCAAATGCCCACTTAGAGATTCCCAATACTATGAAAGAAATCTCAGGACTACCAACATTATATGAGCCTTCATTCAAGACAGAATAAAGATTGTTCCCTTGCATAGGACAATACCAACTCCCACTTGAAGAAGATGGAAAAAAGAAAAAATAACTACAGCATATTCAAATGCAATATTATAGAACAGTAAAACAGTTGAAAGACTTGAGAAGTGAGGAAGATGCATAAAAATACTTTCTCCTATTTACAAATAAATAATAATAATAAAAAAATCACAGAATCGTAAGACTTAATTAGAGCAAAAAAGAAGAATATTAGAAACCTTCCTGTAGACAAAACACAGCAGCAGTGATATATGAAACAAAGTTGGGAGGCACAACCAGCAGGAAACAAAGTAGGACGATCTCGAAGTCCAGAGCATCAGAAATACAGACAGACAGTGAAGTACAAAGGTCACATATTCATGAACCAAAAAAAACTTGTGCTAAAAGCTCTGAGCTTATCCACAGGAAATCCAGGAAAAGGACAGCCTGGGATTCTACTGGTATGAGAGGCCCAAATCACTCTCACCTTTAGCTAACTGAGTCCAATCGAGTAAAACTACTTAAGATTATAGAAGGAGCAAGACAGGGCAGGGATGAATTGTCTCTTGAACAAGAGGCAGCTTTTTTCTCTCCATCGACACCTAATGGTTACCTGACTATAATCAAACACGTCAATCTCTGCAAAGACGGCTACAAGCTGTTCATGGGATTTAAGATACAGAAGATATATCCGGGGACACCGAGAAGCACCACATGCAAGACTTCGGAGAAACTATAGCCATCGTCTCAAACTTTCATCTCCAACTAGTTTCATCATCTCAAATTGAAGAGAAGGACAGCTAAAATGCTTGCAGGATTAATACGGACTACCAACAAAACACACTGCACAACATTTGCTGTGTACTAAACGACAAAGAGAAGTTTCCTTCTGGGGGTAAAGATGCTAGCTAAAAATGCCATCTTTGCTAGCAGGACTTGCTACCATCTTCGTCAGAAATTACTGCCTACCAATCTTACCAGCTTGGGTCAACTTTGACAACTCCACAAGTCTGTCTTTGGCTCAAAGCCTCAAGGCACATTAATATGTTCATGAGAGAAACGCAGGGAATTCTTAAAATTATTTAGAGGCAAAAGATAACAAGGGCTCTCTCAGAAGTCCACTCTTTTCTGGAATGGCACTTGACAATGTTTAAGTGACAGGGAACACCTAGACATATACACATCAGCAGCCTCACTGACCCGTGTCCTCCTGCAGTCAGGGATTCAGGCTATTGACTACGGCTATTATTTACGTTGCCACAAGACCCACATTTGAAGCGAAAAGCAAGAGGTTTGATAATTACCAATCTAGCTGCACAAACACTTGCCAACTTACTTCCGTAATAAACCCGATGGGTTAGTTCAGAAAAATCAATTCAAAGTGTTCAAACTAGACCACTTAGCTTTATCTAAGGAGCATTAATAAGTGCTTGCAGAGCCTACTCTACTAGGAGATCAGTAAAGGCAATCCTATCTGACAGGATGGCAACAACAAATACATCTTCTCCCAGAGCAGCAAAATCAGACGAACAAACAAACAAAGCACCTAAAGGTAGCAAACAACATGAAAACTGATACAGGCTGTAACAGAACAAAGGGTAGACTCCGAGGAGAGATGAGAAAAGATGGGTATAAACTGACAGTTTAATTAATGTTGAGTGTTAATGGGAGAATAAATAAAGAAATAAATAAAAACTAGTCCTGGAAAAAATCTAACTACAGTAGCATAAATAAAAATCTATTTTTAAGATGGAAGAAGACTGCTTTCTGGAAAGAATATGTGACACAGCAGGCTGCCATGGCAGGGAATTAAACTCAAAGAGACAGAGTCTTCCTTCTAGTTTTATGTTTTAAATGTACACTCGCACTAACTCAGAAGTCCCTTGCTGATTTTAGGAAGCTCAGAAGGCATGCAACCTTACACTCATGCAAGAGTTCCCTGGAGAAGCCCTGGGGGAGCTGGAGCCTTGTTTTGTCAGTTGTAGCTCAAAATGAATTCAAGCCATACCAACAAAACCTACTGTGTTTTGTAATAAAAAAAAGTAACAACAACAATCACAAAACACAAGGCTTTAGTCCCCCTCTTTCTTCCTTTCAAAAAATACTTAATAGCACAGACAGGCAAATTCAGGGGTAAAGTGCAAATTGTGACTTTTAGAAGAGTGAAGAAAAAACAAGAGATTCCGCTGTTGCAGTATTTTAAAACCAGTCTGTGAACACCCCTGTCTTACCTCATACTCTGCGATTTCTGGGAAGTTGCCTTCATCGGCCTTCTCCGACTTCTCGGCTGCCCACTTGCTTGCAGCTTCTGCAAGTTCCTTTTCTGAGAGCCTGGTGCTCTTATCCAAGGCCTGCACAAAAACATTACAGCGAAGGTTTAACGTGGAACACTTACACATGGAAATGCACCTAGAAAGTTATTCAGATCCCAAAATATTTTAAAAGAAAACCAATCTGAAGATATCTTATTTGCTAATCAATTAGTCAAAAAAAATGGAAAAAAGAAAAAATAAACTCTTATTGACATTCATTGATTTCAAAAACACTACTTTCAGTGTCAATGTTACTAAGTTCACAGGGTACACAGAAGAGTAAAAAAGGTCTTCTGCTTTTACTGAGTTTAAAGAGACCTGGATCAAAGGGAAGCTAAGGAGAAGACGAAAATAAGCGGGGACTGATTTCAAAATTAAACTCAGTTTTCAGGCACAAGAGGCTGGAACAGTATGTATGCTGTACAACCTAAACTAACTAGGGACAGAAAGAACTCTATCCATATTTAGAAAGAAACCATACAAACATTAAATGATCAGAAACATGTCTATTAAAAATCACTAATTTTTACTTGGAATAAGTGTTGATCATTTATAGTTCTGGAATTAGTTCTGGATTCATGGCCTTTTAATCTACCTTTTCAAACAGAAATGGTCACATAAATAGTATTTAAAAAATGATTTCACTTTAAGAACATGATAAAGCTTCTACTAATACAGCAACAAATATATAGTGACAAATACCCACATACCAAAACCAATTTAGGAATAGCTAACTTTATGAATCTCATTTGTAACATGTGGATGCTTCATTTATAAAACTGTCTATATAAAAGCACCCATTCAAGAATCAGTACAACTGTAATATTCAAAACTGCAGCACTAAGACGGATATAAAAAAAAGATACGAAAAATCCTGCTGCCTGCAAGGTTGCCACAATACCCACCCAAGGGAAAACAAGGCTGTTTTCTAGTTACTTAACCAACACAGAACCAAAAATCATGAGCCAGTTGCTATCAGTTCATTCAGAATGAGATCAGCAGGCAAAGGAAGCAAACACTGCGACCTGCGGTAAGACTGCTTCATCTTCAGACCCGCTGCTGTTCCCTCAAGTAAAATACACTGTGTACATCTTTGTGCTGTGGTTTTAGGCATACTGACAGAGTCCATCTCTGGATCAGCCGTGAGGGAACCTTTTGGGATTCAATATCATGTCGCTACGCCAGGGAAGAATCCCTCTTCTCTATAATTATATGTTACAGAATTATAAATTAAAAAAGTCAGCAAGCAACACAGACTCAGAGAATTTTGATATGAGACAGGGTACTAACAGGGTTGCTAAGAGAAGGGGTGATATAACTCATAATGTAGCATAATGTAACTCACCTCTCCCAGCTACACAATTATTCTCACCCTCTCCACCAACTGGCAGCTGCCAAGTCCTCTCCCTTCTCCCCCACACATATTTTTCCCCAAAGGACACCTCACTTTTACCTTAAGCCTGACTCTTCTATAGCTGCCAAAAAATCTTGTATTATGGTTCCATTACATACTCCTCCCTTTCCTCAAATGCACCTCTGGCCAATACTAATAAAAAGAAAAGACCAGTATCTTTGTCACTGATAGTCAGCTTTGCATGAGATGAAGATAAACAAAATCTCACATGACTTTAAATATTTCCACAAGCTATGGCTTGTGGAAACTAACCACTCAAATATTTACTGGAACAGAGCAAAGAGAATTTGATTTACTTAATCTTATTAAATTATATCTACAGGTCTATACTTAAAAAAAAAAATAAAATAAAATCTTGATTGCACTTTATGTAACAAAATAATTGTATTTTCACAGGATGGCAGGAAGGTGAAAATGTTTCTCAGAGAAAAATATCTGCATACTTTTCAACTACTGAGGATTAAAGTACCAAAAAATGCACCACTTAGAAAAATCTTTTTTCTTGTTAAACAAAAAACAGAGCAGAAAACCCCAAACACCCAAAGCCTGTGGGGAAAAAAAAAAAAAAAAAAAAAGTGTTTGTTTTTTTTCTCCCCCCACCACCTTTCTTATGCATAATATAATAACAGCAAAAACCTGTCAGCTTACTGATATCTTTGCTGGGAAGATTTCCCTGTCTCACAGATCTACCTTTTGCTTTAATTATGTTGGATACAGCCTCCAAGGCTTGTAGTCCAGACAGCTATTAAAGAAAAACACAAAAGATTTCATGCAGCAGTTAACTAAACAGATGCTTAAGATCAGATAACACGAACATGTATTAATTCACATGCATGAATATGTAAAAAAAAAATTAAAAGGCACAGATAAAATACCTTTTAGATTTGCATATAGTAGCTACACTGAAAAGAGGTATTGCTGCAGAAGCACAAACCTTAACAATTATTTCAAAGGTAAATTATAACTTAGAGCAGTGAACACTATCACACTTAAACTATAAAGTAAAAGCATCTAGCTCATTTATCAAGTTTAATTAAATTGCAAGACCCTGACCCTAGAAATGTTCATCAAGTTCCATCAAAACTTTTGTTGTTGATATTTCTAGGTCACAGAAACACTTGTATGACTTAACCGGCTAGAGTAATCCAGCCATCCCTCCAGGAGGCCGCACTGATAGATGGTACAGGTGGACTTACAGAAACACGTGACAAAATAGCTCTGCAGTACGGGCATATTTCATTTCTGCAGCTGATGTTTCATAGAATCACAGAACGGTTGAGGTTGGAAGGGACCTCTAGAGATCATCCAGTCCAATCCCTCTGCTCCAGCAGGGACACCCAGAGCACGGGGCACAGGGAGGCATCCAGGTGGGTTTGGAAGATCTCCAGAGAAGGAGCCTGCACAGCCTCTCTGGGCAGCCTCTTCCAGGGCTCTGTTTGCTGGACAAAGATTTGCTCTGTCTGGGAAAATGATTTAATCAAACAGCAAGCTTCATATCTGTGTGTATCCTACATCACCTCTGCCAGTGCATATAGGCAAACCTCTGCCAACAAAACAGCATAGCAGAGACTAGAGCTGACTGAGGAGGAAAGCAAAGCATTTAAACACTTGACAGTTCAAGCTTTCACTGCATATTAATGCCAGGCAAAACATTTTGCAAAACATGTGTATTAAGCAAGGATTCAGTATTAAGCAGCAATATGCTAAGTCTGTAAGGAAAACAGGTGGCTTAATTACAAAATTTATTTTATAATCCAAATTAGTGCAACCTGTGCCATAGATGAGCATTTACCTCACTCAGCCTATCTCCATAGCTAAGGGCACCCTAAGGCCTCTTCCCTTCAGGACATGAGCAATGAGCCAGTGCCTCACACAGCACTTCTGCAACAGCTGCATAAGGAAGAAGCACTTAGAAACACATAGCACAACCAGAGCTTTTTTTTTTGTTGTTGTTTTTTATTTCTGCTAATTATTTCCTTCAGTCTCACCTTTTCACAAAAATAGTACCTTTCTTCCCTGCAAGATATTTTTCCTTCAAGCATTTCATGGTTTTTCTTTAAAACACTCAAAAACTAAGCTAGTACACCATCCTACTTAGGAAGAATGCTGCTTTTTATAGGACCTTATTCACTTAGAACAATATATTGCATTGTTTCCTTACTTCTCATTAAAGCATTTCTCAAAAATTCAGGCTAAATGCTCCCATAGAAATGTTCATTTTAACCTCAAATATAATTTTAAGACAAGCAGTCTGTGAAGTGAAAACCTTTTTATTGCCACAGGACTGCTGGAACAATACTGAATGCTGATTGTTCATTAGTGTTTATTAGCCTGCCTCTTCAACAAATTAGCATAATTACGTAGCTGGTGCTTAGCCCACAAGATTTTTTGATGGGAAATTAAATAGCATCACTCAGAATATAAAATGGCATTTTCCACAGTGTTTTGCAATGCAGCTCTGTTCCCAAGGAAGCAGCACCAGTCTTGCCAGCAACATGGCCTGCAGGTCAGCGCTGCTACTCACAGCAACCTCCCTGCCAGCCACACTGATGGGGATGACACTGTTGCCAAACCCAGTGACAGCTTAAGCAGTAGAGAGTTCAGAGCAAGTGCAGGAATGTCATGTGGATCACTTGCTCCTAACACCTGTTTCCCCATTTTTATTCCTTCTCTTCCATTCCAGATTTTGGAAAATACCTGTTTAAAATACATTCAGAATGCTCCTTCTCCTAAAGTAAGTGCTATGGTGTAAAAGGCTTGCCTGTGTCTTTAGAGTCACAGCATTATCAGCATCTCCCCACCAAATAAGGAGCTGGCAGAAACCCATCTGCTGGACTGCAGAACATTTCCAAACACTCCTTTCTGAGCAGCTGCAGGTCCTTCCAGAGGGGCGTGTGACTATCAGGGGGAGCGACCTGCAGCCCCGGTGGGAGAAGCACCCGGAAAGAAAATTCACCTTTGCTGAGGGCACTGCTGTGGAACCTGATGGTGATGCATCTCTCGAGGTTTTCAGCGACTGAGCTGAAGTCCTCTCTTTACCTAAAATTAAAAAAAAAAAAAAAAAAAAATGCAAAATTAAAGATGTATCTTGCAGGGATATTTGCTTAATTCAGAAAGGAAATTTATACTACTCCCCATTTTCCCCCCCAGCTACCTGGTGATAAGCAACTATGTTATAACAATGTGGGATTTTTTTTCCAGCATTTAACTGAAAGGGCATGTCAATATGATTTGGCAAGATGATACAGATTTGTGCTGTGATATTCCTAGAGTGAGCCTACTAAAAATGAAATGAAGAATTCCTATCTTCTTATTATATTAATATAATATATACATATAATATTTATTATACAAACATATAAATTATATAAATACAATGGGATATATCAACAGCAGGCTAGACAGTCTTTGCACTATCAGTCGTCTTTTTTTTTTTTTTTTTGAAACTAAGTGTTCAAGTCAGGAAAATGACAACCCAAGTTTCCTGCGCTCAGCACAGTCACTGAAGAACTACGGGCTCAGCTATGGGCAGCCCCCAGGGCACAACTGGCTGCAGCAGTTTCCAAACTGTGGCCCACCGATTACATACAAGGGACCTCAAAAGGTAAATATAAAAAGCAGATCTGCTGTCAGTAGGCCTAACTCACGACACCAACCACATTCACTGGATAATGTTTGACTGCTCACAAATCGAAAACTGCTGATATAAACTTACTGTGGTTTCAATTACTTTTATATTCATTCAATTAAAGAGATATAAATTCAAAACAAGTCTATCAAATAATTTATATCTAAATTATCATAATAGAACTATGAACAAATATGGCTTTCATTTAATGAGTCCAAGTAACAAAGAGAAAATGACATCGCATATCGTGAATGAGCTCTTTACATACTTCATGCTGTAAATTAAGACCGTATCTTATATTGTATTTAAAAATAGTTACCTATAAAAATAAGTCTATGCAAAATGTACACAATGTGTAATAGATATTTGAAAAGTTTGCCTTCTACCTTTTACCCATATTTCATGCTATCGTGTGTATATGGCAGACTACTAATGCACAGCAAAGATCAAAAAGCTGCTCACCTCTGAATACTGTTAGAAGCAAGTGAGTTACTACCCTGCCAGAGGCTTATTAAACAATTAAACAATTGCAAAATCCTCACAGCTACTGATGCTTCTTTCAACAATGCTACTGAAAATACTTGGGGGAAGATGACAGACAAATGTATTTTTGCTTTTACACTAATCGCATTTGGCAAGACAGCATATGACTGGACTACAAAATGCAGTGAGCAAAAGTAAACTTTTCAATAACCCTTGATAAAAACACTAAATAGAAAACCTATTCAAAAAAGAGTAGTCATATTTAAGAATTTCTAGTGGCCACAAAACCAAACATGAACTATGAGTTGCCCTGAGCCACAAAAGCTTTTCAACAGTCCAATGAAAAATTAACAAAAAAGGCTGTAAAAATGTGAAGTTCTGCAAAGTCAACATATCCGACACAAACAGAAAAAAAAGATGGAAATAATCACATCTTTAATTTGCCACATACACCCAGAATCACAGACTATCTCCCTGCCGTCACTAAGACGCTAACGCAGCACTTTTGCTTTTGCAACACCTGCTTTTCAACACTGTGTGTGTATCCTACCTCCTTTTAAATGCACCAAAATACTCAAACTCCGCCTTCCACATACCTCCTTCATCACACTGGACTCTCTATGCATCATTTCAGATGAGCATATTATATATAGCTCTGTTTGAACAGATGGAAGCAGATGAAAAAGGTGGCAGTAAATGAATTAAAATAAAGGAAAGAACTTGCTATTTAATTTTGAGACACTTTTGGGAGAACATTTACTTTGGATGTATATAAGACTACTTTCGAACCTACCACACAAAACCCTAATTATACAATCAGATGTGACACTTCTAAGCACCTCTTCTTACCTTTTCTCTTGACTCTTTTCTCTGGTTTGTGGAGTTATCTACCTCCACTTCATTACCAAATGCAATAGAAACTACTCCAAGTTGCAGGAATCACTGAAGGATTCCACAGTTTCATCTAGTTCCTCTCAGCACTTTTTCCTGTTCCTTTTCCTGCACTAATTATGATCTGCATATCTATAATCCTCCTGTAACTTTAGTTGAACATCGCTTAAATTCCTCAGCTAGAGAGAAACTTTGCCTTTCAACAGTGAAATAATTACTCACTAATTAAGCAATAATTAAGCAATGTTAACAAATACCACAAGATTTTTTTTTTTATGTATATAAGGGTGTTACCTAGCAGTCCAGCAACGCTGTCATAGAAACAAATAAGGTATCAATGAACAAAAAAAAAAAAAGTGAACTTAGAAATCGGAGATTTGTAAAGCAATTTGTCTTCTTTTGAGAAGACAAAAAATGCTGTCAAGATAAATGGTAGCTTTGTATCATTCTACAGAAAACTTCTGCAGAAAGGAAGGGAAATCTAATGTGAATAATTCACAAAAGCTTCACAAGCAGCACTAGGTAAGATTATAGTATGTTTAAAAACAACCACTTTTGCTTATTTTTGTAGGTTATTTAAACACAAAAGAGTCAAGTATTTTCAATAACATAACATTTCAATAACATAATTCATTAGCTTTCTGGAAAAGACTAACAACTAGAGTTTCTAACAAGCAGAATATACAAAATCTAATTTTGACTGAGATACATTTTACATTGCTTTGCAGAAAGCAAGATTAGAGACAAACTGGAGAGAAAAAAAAGAAAAAAAGACAATGCACTATACAAGAAAAGCTTTGTACTCAGGGTACAGATGCTACAGAAATAATATCTGCAGTCTCCCACATGAAGTCTCTACAGATTTATACATAAGGAAACAGAGAGCTCAGTGAAACAGCTACAGAGCAGATAATAGAACTAGAAAAAAATATCTATTGCCTCATGGTATAAGAGAATATGTAAAGAGAAAGGTCTTATACAAAGGCAGTCAGGTTCACCTCACTAACCAGTTTTCATCATTAATCCAGCATTACCTTGCTGAGAAGAAATATTTCTTTTATGTAAAGATGACATACTTCTGCTATGCTGGGACTGGTGGAAAGGATACACTTTGCTTCTTTCAGGAGAGTAGCTCCTGCTGCTGACACTGGAGCCAGATCTGCTGTGCGGAGAATCCCTTCGGCTCCCGGGCGATTCCCTGAAGAAAGGGGAGTCCCTCTTATGAGGGGATCGCTCTCGCATATAATGGGAAGGATAGAAGCTTTTTCTTCTGAAGCCATCTCTCATGTCCCTTTGAAAACAACAGAAAAATAAGTGTTAGTTCGTTACCCTTA
>VZSV01000004.1:9988483-10011248 GCA_013398735.1 Nothocercus julius
GGCTCCCCAGTTCAAGAGGGATGTGGAGCTGCTGGAGAGAGTCCAGCGCAGGGCTACGAGGATGATCCGGGGCCTGGAACATCTGCCCTGTGAGGAAAGGCTGGGAGAGCTGGGCCTGTTCAGCCTGGAGAAAGAGGGGATCTCATCAGTGTCTACAAAATGTCCTGGTTACATTACTGTGTGTGTGTTCGTGTGTGTGTGTGTTCATGTGTGTGTGTGTTCATGTGTATTCAAAGGTCAAAAAAGAGAATCAAATTGCAGTTTTCCTTCACGACCTCCACATTTACAAACACTCACATTAACGCCAACCCAACCCAGACCAGTGACGTTAGTGCTGCTCAGAAGATACATAGTGAAGAGCAAGTCCTTCTTCGGTCCTTTGACAGCCACAGTATTGCTGATTCCCTAGCATTTATAGCACACTAAAACGTATTTTTTTGATTGTTTGTCTCCTGTTTTCCATTACAGGCCTCTATTTTAAATAAGGGAATGTCCCCCAAAGACCTGGCGAGTTGTCAAACGTACCATAGACATTTAGAGATGTGTGCATCCGAGAAAAAACACCCCTAGAGAGACCCATGCTTAATCCTTATGCTCCCTTTTCAAGGGCCCAGAGCTACGCACCCAGCTGTGAACGTTACTCGTCAGAAAATGGGTGAAATCACTGGAGACTCTGGGTCCCAGAGAAAGTAACCAGAATGACCAGAGACTGAGGAAACAGGCGTAATGGAGGAGCAATGAAACCCCTTGGTCTAGGAAAAACAGTCTAGAAAAAAGAAATCTAAAGAAGTTAGATGAGTTCTCAAACATTAAATCTGATGTATAAAGTTTTATAGCTATATAAAATAGGAAAGTAATGTTTTATAGCTATATAAAATAGGAAAGTAATGTTTTATCTATAACAAATGCATAAACAGTTCAAGTAGCAATGGACTTGAAATGCAAAAAGGGAGATTTAGTTCTGACATTAGGACTACTGGAAAGACTAGTTGAGCTTTGAACTAGTCCTCAAGCATATTCCTTTACTTATTTTAAGAACAAGTCAAACATCTATTAGGAATAATTTTGGTACAGATGACTTGTTCTTCTGACTCCCTTTCTTAGATTTGAAAAAAATAAAATAAAATTAATTGACTATATCATGATATCTAATGATCTTAAATATGCAGAGAATTTGATAAATCATCCCATCTTTCAGAGGTGCAGTTCAGGACAAAATTGAATTAATGTAATTCATAAATACTATTCATAAATAATATGAAATAATGTAATTCAGAGTTCTGGTATTAGAGTACACATTGTAAGGGTACAAAAGGTTAAGGTATGCAATGATTAACATAAGGCAACTGAAAAGGTTTTTTTTTAAATGTGCAATTAAGGAAAATGATAAAAAGTTCTGCTGGGAAAATTCTGAGATTTAAAATATCATTTGCTGCATTTGAATGTTTCCATAACATACAGAGAGCTTTTGATTTTTTTTTTTTTTTTTTTTTTTTTTTTTTTTTTTTTTTTAAAAGTATACTTAGGCTAGCATACACCTGCAATTTGGTAATGAAGGCCCCAATTCAGCAAAGCAGTTAAGCACATGCTTAAGATTCCAACACATACTCAAAAGGTTTATTGAGTGGGGACTATTTAAGTAGAAATTCAAACTTTTTGCTCAACAGCAACTTTGAGGGCTGTTTCCTTTAATAATGAATACAGGATTAATCCCTTTTATACAGGATCCCACTTGTAATTACATTTGATCTTCACCTTTCTTAAGTCCTAAAAGGTAGGGAGTTTTCCCTGAAGTATTTCAGTACGGAATATTAGCATTTTTAACCTCCATGAAACTTGACCACAAAACTCCCACTAAAGTTGACAATCCAGGGTGAAAACTGCTCCTGAAAATTTAAAACTAAACAGCCCGGAGCAGCTGAGGGAAGAGCACAGGTCTGACAGAGATTGCCAGTCCTGGACTTCTTTTTGGAGAAAAACAGGAATACAGAAGAGGCAGCGAAAGGGCTTTCTGTGCCCCAGGACACAACACAGGGGAGCTCTGCAGCTGCCAAGGGTTCGGGGACACTGAACAGATCAATAACCAACATGAAAAAGGACAACAGCAGCTATGGAGCCAGTTCAGGGTTTGACGAGACTTAGCCGGCTGTCTTTGAATTCCAGCTGCTGTGGCCTTCTGAACTCTTACATGATTAATATTGTGCCAATAAACACATGCTTACTACTCTCTTTCAAATTAAAAAAAAAAAAAAAAGCTGGTCTTTTAGATTCCAACAGACATTTATCCTTAGAATTAAAACATTAATGGATCTATGTGTAGGACAGTTAATCTACATATCCCCTCCAGGCACAAGACAACACTTCTCACACCCTCACACTGAGCTGAACAGAGACTGGCCACTCAGCAGCACATTGCTGGGGAGCAGAAAACCCAGCTCCCTTAAAAACTCATGGGTGAGCACAGTCTGTTGACTAGATAGAAAAGTCAACATAAAACACATACATTGCCCATTACATCTGAGAGATTGTGGTTACTGTCACAAGACTTAGATGGGCTATTTATACGCTTGGGCCTTGCCTAGAACTCACTCAAGCAATTTTGTAAAATTAAATTGAGGAAATGATACATATCCCCAAAGATAAACAAAATGCAAAACAAAACAGACACACACACATATCCCAAACCCAGAACAGATGACTTGACAGAGATGGAACTTGAACCATTCTTCTTAACTCTATGCATTTTCTCTTAAAGTATAGTGCTAAAGGGAGAAGGGTAGCAAAGGGAACAGGAAGGACACAGAAAACCTTTCTTACCTTCCTCTACAGGACACTGGGGGAGCTAACAAGTTAGATGAAATGCAAAGATTTAATAAAGTACATTGCATCCCAGACTTCATATTTGATGTGTTAAACATTCAAAAAGAAAACATGAAGAGTCAAGAACACCTCTACTTCCATTTTCTCAAAGCAAATTTAGGTGTCAGAAAACTTCAGACAGCAGCAGCCGCTCTCTCAGAATTAGTTTCCTTTATTTTCAAAGTATGTAGTGCATAACTGTGCATCAAACCAACCATTTAGTTCAATTCTGCTTCAGATTTCACTTACTATAATCCTTTATTTCTCTCCAAAAGATGGTTTATCTTAAACTAAAACAATGCGGCGAATTACACTATCATAGATAATAAATAATCCCTTCCACTGACCTTCCTTTGAACTCAAAACATATTAAAAGTGATGACAGACTTTTCATGAAAAATGGTTTTCGATGTTTTATGGTGGAGCAAGTAACTGCAGTATTTGCATTTGCTTTAAATAAAATTAGCATAATTAGGTCTGCTCAGTGTAATCTTATTAACAGCTTTTCACATGAAGGCAGAAAGGAACAACTATTACAAGACAGTAATAAATCTCATTATGAGAAATATCGCTAGAAATAAGATATATCAAGAAGTGAGACTACATCAATGCTCCACAATTTTCATTGCTGCATGTGGCACCATAGTGCTGTCATCACATGCTAACACTAAAACTTTAAGCTGATGGCACTTTTCCATCTTACTGCATATAAAAGACATTAAAGTCACTAGTTATTTTTTCCTGAACGTCATGACAGACAGGAGAAGTGAAACCAAGATGACAGATGTTACATCCTCTTATGGAATAGCTAAGCTACAGACTTCAAGTGCAACAAAAAAGCAGATTAGCCTCCTCTTTGTAGGTACCTCTTCTCTACTTTCATCTATGATGTACTTTGGTAATTTGCTGGAGGATAAGTCTAGCCAATAAAAGTATATCTAAATGGTGGTCTTGGCTTTGCTTTTTTAATGAAAAGAGGGCTTGGTAAGTCCCTGTAACTTCTCTACAATGGAAAAGAAATCATAGGTCCCAGAACGTGTACTTGCTTAAAGTCGTGGACCAAGTTTCAATTTCTATTATACAGCAATTTTAGCAATAGAAAATTTGCAATTTCAACAGTAGAGAATTTAAATCCTAAAGTTAGTTCTAATGATTCCCAATTTCTGGAATTCTAGGGTTTCTTCCTCCCTCCCCCTTAATCAAGAATTTACTAAGGGACACTTATCATTGGGCCAGATTTCATACTTCTGACTTTATGAGCAACGTATCATTCCAGAACAGTCATGCTGATCAGATATTGAACTGCTTGGTATAGCAGTAGCTGAATCAATTCCCCAAGAGACTTAGTACGAAAAAGAAATCATTCAAATCTTGGATCTCAATTTATAAACTTAAAATTGGACAAACACCAAGGGTAAGGACTCACACTCTTCACATACTCCAGACTTTTCCCAGTATCTTAACAAAAGAGAGAAACAGATTATTATTATTATTATCACTTCTACAGAAGGTTCTAATGGGAGTCCAACTACAAGATAAATCTTAAATGACTGCAGAGCCTATTACATTTATCAGCAAGTGAAGCCCTTTTCTAAATATATTGTAATTTCACACCAGAAATGGGAAGAACTTTCAAAAGGTTCCCCGTAGTACAGTAGAGCATTAGGGCTGATGGGTTGGAGGATGGGAAAAAAATCACAAGTACTACAGAAAGCGAGCATAAAGGTATGGAGAAAAATCTTCTGCGGATAGTAACTTGCTATAAAATGCAAGTAAATAGCTCTGTGGAAATTCTGAAATAGTCTTACTGTTTGCTGAAAAAGCTATTAAATAATTGTGGAAAATAACATGAGACTGCAGAGAAAATAAGTGTTGTTAAAAGTCATGCAACCTTATATTGCCAAATTTCTAAATAGAACAAGTTTGGATTTTTTAAACATTTGACATTTATATTGCTTGAGAAAAGATTAGCATACAAAAGAAATGCCAGCAGACCATTAATTTGATATTCAAGGCCATAAGTAATTCAATGAAAGCAACTTTTTAGAAAAAAAAATTAGGAAAAAAATTAGAATTTTAGAAAAATTCTTTTAGAAAGAAAAAAAGAATATATAACTAACAAAAGAATTTGTTTAAAATTCTTAAATACAGCAATGTAGAAACTGTCAAACTGCTAAAGGATTTCTTAAGGCTTTTCATTGGTATGGCGCAGAATACCATTAATTCCTTGATACCTTGTGGAAAGCAACAAATAATGTACTATACTAGAATACACTAAGTTGATCAACCTTTGTGGTTAACTTTCTAATATTATTAAAAGCTGCAAAAGGAAAAAGCATGTTGTATACTAGGTTTGTAAGCAGCAATACTTTATGTTAGTAATACTGACATATAGTACATTACCATTATAGTCTTTCCCCCCACTTCTGAATTTCTTAATAAGATACATAAAACCAGAAAAATTTGCTCAATGATCATTTTTCCCCTATAAATGAGAAACATGGCCTATTAATTTTTATGTTTTTATACTTAAATGAAAGTGAAGTATGCAGCAATCAGCCAAGCAGGATTAATTTGCTTAAAAACTTTACAGACATTTGGTCTTCTGCACCAGAAATCTCTAATCTCTAATAGAAACTACCAAGCTACCTGGGCTTTTTGGTTTCTCAAGACAAAAATCATTCTATACGCAAGGAAAATTTTTCTGTACACAACTTACTACTTCTCTTTATTTCATCTTTTCAAGCATCTAAGCTTGTTCAAAACAAAAAGCCTTGTGTTAAGATGGATATATCATCCTTTACATCTATTTAGCTCAACATGACTTTTTTTTTTTTTTTCTTTTTTAAACGTGTTTGAGCAGGTGCTGTTTGCAAAACATGAAAAAAAGACCTTAAAAAAGGAAGGGGATATTCAGGTATATTATTAATGTAAAAGAGGTGGGGGGAAAAAAAAAGGCATTTTATTTAGATAAATCCTTCTGTAACTTTCAGTTGTTTCAGCAATATTAGTAATGGCTAATTTTACAGGGCAGCTCCATAGCAAGTCGTACTGATTCAGATTTGTGCTGCTACTTTGGCTACCTCCCTCCCAACTCTTGCTCAGCTCCACATTCCCACCCCCCCGCCTCCCTCCCCTCAGGGAGCTGAGATGACAGAAAAATTATTTAATTTTCAGTGCCAGCTATTGAAGAGTGCAAAGACATGAGACAAATATCACCAGTAAAGGGAGAGGGAAGGACTGCAACAGCATCAACTTAGATAGGTTTAAACTACTGTGGAACTGGATTTAGAAGGATCAGACTTCATGACTTTTCTTTATTACTGCTATTCAGTGGAATAATAGTCCCTCAGGCTGACATTTAGACCTGCTAACGTTACCAGCAAAAGGACTCAAAGCGGTTATATATTAACATTTTGTTCTAAAAATAATATACATAAGTATACAAACTATACCGAAAACACAATGTTCGGGCTATGAGTAATAAAAGTTTATATTTGAATCTGTTTAATTAGAAAACTCTGTAAAGTAGACAAGGTTTAGGGCAGGGATGAATAACTGCAACTAAACAGGAAGTTTTTGAAGACCATTCACTGCTTATGCTTTCAACCTCACCCTCCACTGTTACTGCAATCCTGGGCCTTACTTAAGAACCCTTGTGCAAAATTCTTCCAAAAATGCACGTAGGAGCATAAAAGCCATAAAACACATGCTTAGTTTCTACCTCATCAAACATGATTTGGTCTGAATGATAGGCCAGTGCATTATGAATTCTTTTACACTTTCTTTCCAAATGGCATAGGCATTCTCTTAAACGTGTTTTCCAAGAATATTTAAACATACTAGACAAGACAAGATGTCAATAAGCAGAAGGCAAGCAAATTTCTGAGTCAAAAGGCATTAAAATAGCTGGTTGACATGGCACCGTTGCACATCTCGACATCAACATCCATTTGCACTTAAACAAAAGCTTATCAGCAACTCAGACACAGACGTCAGAAAGCGTCATGTGCAAAGGAAAGAACCTTGTTCGTTTACATAAATATACATCAAGAAGCGTATTCAAGACTAACATCTATAATTTTTATGCAAAAAGAGAATCATCTGTTTTAAATAACAGCAATTGCATGAGACTGAGTTGCTTCATTGGCAAACCCTTCCTCAGACATAGATCACAACAGCTGCACCAGTCGCTACACTTGGAAATGTTACACCAAGAACCTGCTCTTTGCATAAAAAAATCCTTTACAAAAGACAGTCTATTGTCAATAACCACGGAAATGTGCAACATACCCCCATTCCTTAGTTAAAAAAATAATAATAACAATAATTAAAAAAGAGCTAGGCAACTTATGTTCACTTAAAGAAATAATATCTAAGCAAAACTATCCTCGTATACCCACTCTGTCGCAGGGGGAATTTAATTCCCTGGAATTTTCAGGACATTTCAAAAATAACAAACAGCTCCTCGAAACCAGGTAAACGACGCGCTCATTATCCTAAGGGAAATCTCCCTCCACTTTCCTGCGAGGAGGCTCCCAGTCCCCAGGGAACCCCAGCTCCTTCGTTAGGCCAAACCAGGGCTGCTCGTTGCAGCATTTTAGTTAGGGGCCCAACTTAACAGGAGCTGCCTGGTCCCAGGGAAATCCTATTCCCCTTCCCTCCCCGCTGCCTCCCGGGACCTACCTGTTTTTCTATATATTCCCTAGGAAATCTTTCCAGGATAATTACGTCCTATCCATGAGAATTGGCCTCATTATTTCCCACAAGAGTGTTAAGTTTCTAGTCTCATACCATCCAGACTATTACAAGACCTACAAAAAAGGACGCGGTACTATAAGCGGCCCTGCTTTTTTCCAGCCTTCGCTGAGGTTACCCAATGTCTCGCATTGCACAAGTCCAAAATCATCTCATCTTTAGGGAACTTGCCCATTTATACAATGTGAACAGATATCTCCTGACGGTTCTTTCAACATCATGCAAACTTCACTGATTAAAAAAAAAAAAAAAAAAAAAAAAAAATTCATTTTCCAAACAAGTGGCTTAGGTTTAAGTAACAAATCCATGCTGTTGATAGAAAATTCTTAAGCACTGTTTAAAAACACGTAAGCGATGATAACACTTTTTTATGCCATTGTAGAACCTTGGACTGCAGGGGGAAAGAAAATTACACACGCGACAAGCCACAGCTCCTTAAAATGCCAGATGATATATATTAACAAGCTCAGCAAGACAAAAAGCAAGAATTTTCATACAGTGGGAAATTCTGCTAACTTGACAATTCCTGTATATGAGAAACTTTGAAGTGTTTTGATTAGAAAAACAAACTTCCAGGACATCGTTGCAGAACGAAACAGAAACCTCACTATTACCTACAGGAATCCCCGCCACAATTACACCAGAGCTCAGCAAAATCCCCTAGAAGGAATAAAATTATCCACATGGAATTTTGAAAAAGAAAATGTTTTTTCAGAATTGGAATGAGAAATTCTGCAAAGAAATCTTCAATAAAGATCACACTCTATATGAAATGCAAATGAAAAAAATATTCAAAGTAGTTGCTCAAGTACTATCAGTTCAACAGCAGAAGTAACACTCACCTTGCAGAACAACCCTAATGCCGGCTGAAACAAGCAAAAACATACAGTTAAAAATAAGAGGAATCTTCACCTCCTCCACATATTTTTACACCATGGAGTGTGGGAACAAAAATTCTAGCACTGAAAGCCTCTCTATCGGCCTCCCTCCTTCTCCCCAGTCTCTCCAGTGACAAAGTAACAGCCTGAGTGGTGTTTCCAATATGATTCTAGACCAAGCCAAGCACTCACACCAACATAAATAACATCAGAAACTCAATTTGACACAATTTTCTTAGTAAGAAAAGAGCCAAATAAAGTTATGTCAGCAGAAGCAACGACAAATGATTACACACACAGAAGCCAGAGAGTTTAAAATTAAGCTAAGCAGGGAAACAGACTTATCATGGAAATAGAGAGAGGCTTGTCTGAACTCAAACTCTTGTATTCAATTGCACCGACCTGTCACAGTGTAGAGCCCTAAGTAGTTCTTAACTATAGCAAGCCTCCTATATAAGGCAGTTTTAAAATCTTAGTATCTGCATTCTTCAAATCCACTCAAAATAAAAACCCGTACACCAAAGGAAACCTACAGCATTAGTAATACATTTAGATGCACGTAATTTTTGGCTAAGTATCAAAAATAACATTCTTAAACAACAACAACAAAAATCTCAGTTTGCATATATGTATTGTCTGGGCCAAGTATAAAACAGCTGGAAAGGAGATGGAGCAGAAAACACTTCCAAGGGAACGAGGCAACTGACGAATCATTAACATGGTTTCATAAGACACCAAGCATAATACAAAGTCATTAACTACAAAGCATAAACTAAAACCTCCTTGTAAAGAATCTATTGGCTATTATCTTGCTCCAAAGGGCTCCACCTTGCAAAGAAAGGATTCACAAGCCAAGCTGAACTAGTTCAGTTAACGGCCAAATACAAGAGGACTTCTCAACAAGAACTCTGCAGACAAGCCCTTGTCTGCAGGTGTATATCAAGTCCACCACACTAGCATATTATAAGGAAACCGTAATTTAAGTTCTTGAATAAACACAGGTTACTCTAGTAGCACGTGTGAATGCCTGAGACGTTCAATGTTCTGGCAAAGTTTGAGTTTGGGCAATTCCCCCCTATCAAAAAAAAAAAAAAAAAAAAAAAACATGTGCTAACAAATATGATTAGAACTCTATTTATCTAGAACTCTATCAATCTCTGTCAAAAGCAAGGCCATTTTCTTTGGGTGACTGCCACATTGATTTCCCTTCACACATACTTTTTAATAAAGAATGAGGTTCTTGTATAGCGTCCCTCAAGACCTGTCAAATATCGCAACAGAACAGCAGACTTATGTACATTTTTAGCACCATCTCATAAATCCCTTTGGCTAAGTTTCTCTTCCGTAAGCAAGACAAAGATCAGTTTACATTATATTGTGGGAGGTCTTCAGGTTTAAATTTAAACTTTCCTATAATATGCTGTGTCTTAAATGAACATAAAATATTCAAAATAGGTTCACTGTTTCATTTGATTCACAGAAATACTTAGGAAAAAATAGGGAAAAAGAAAAAAAATCTTTCTTTAATTCAGAGCTGACTGCACAAATGATTATGCAAAGATAACTGCCTTGGCCTATGATGTGTCCAGAAAAAACTCTCAGAGAACCTGAATATTAAATCCTGCTTTACTGAGAAAAGAGTTAGCGACCATTAGCTTTCACATGGAGAGATTCTTGCTAAGGGCTTCATTTTAAAGCAGTCATTCTTAGCAAAGAACAATTAATTTAGTAATGCAAAAATCTTTAAACCTTCCTCTAGAATATCCTACCATCACATTGTGCTCCAAGGAGGTGAAGCAGTAAATGAAACAGCAGCTCAAGCAGACACCAGAAAGCCAAGATCGACGGATTTCTATCCCCCACCTGGCTACCAATTTTTTCCATGACCTTTAGTAAACACATTCATCTCACTGGGAAGGTTTCACCTCTCTACAAAAATGGGGATGTGTTATAGTTTACCTCCCTAAAGGCGTAATGGGAAGCTTCATGTTCAGAAAGCCACGCAGGGCGCTCAGATGAAAGGCAATGAGACACTGATTTAAAAGATTTCTGGAACAAAATATAGAGTTGACTGAAGAATCCCAGTTGTTCTCAGATGACTAGTTGCTTAAAGTGAAGTCTCAGCATTTTCCCCAGCCAAATTTATTTCTACCATCCCACGTTTTATAATAAATAGAAATAATGTCCTGATGCCCTGCAGATCAGTAGGTCTACTTTATATAACTAGAGGCATTAAGGACTACACTAAGACTATATCCTAATTTCACACATGCAGCTGCTTTTTCTTTTGTTGTTGTTGTTGTTTTATGGAAGATTTTGTTTATTAACAAATGAAAATATATGGATAGCAATAAGTAAAGGGGAGATACTCAGTCTCCTACCTGAGCCACTTGTCAGGAGTCTAGATGGTCTCAACTGGCACTGTATCAATTCAGAATACTTTGTCTACACATATTGCAATCTTTTCTTTAAAAAAATCTGGACCTTGCGTAAATTTAAATAGAAAATTTAATGTACATATAGTTGGAATTTACAATTGCATCACTTTCCAATTTCTCTTTGAGCATGAGTCTTACCCATTTTACATTGCCAAGTTTCACATATTCGATAACCAGTGAGCTCAGTTCGGCAAAAACAAGATGAAGTAATCCTCTGAGGACTCAAAAAAGTCAAAAATGAGTATGACTAAAATGAAACAGCTAATTTTCTAAAGCATTTCACACAGAAGAGTTTATCTGAATTAAAAAACAATGAGACGGTTCATAAAACCCATTGCTAGGAGGCCAAAGGGAAGGGCTCAACAGCCCTACACTCGTTATAGGTGGTCAACAGCTCCCTGCAGTTTTTCCGCCACGTGACCATCATGAAAAGAATAGTGCTTCAAATAACCCAGGTCACATAACATTAAAGACAGGTAATAACACAGCCCTGGAAGAGTGATCAACATCACAGTCAGTATATGATAAATGCACAAAAAAAGTCATGCATTATTTGAGCTCCGCTCCACTCATAACTTAAATTTCACAATACTTACAGCATCAGCGATTAAGACATTAAAACCACCATCCTGTGTGCAAATAACTCTCTGTTCACCAAGGTGAAGGGATTCTGCTTTGATGAAAAATGTACTATTTTCTGTATTTGCCAAATAAGTTTGAACCAAATGGCACATAACTTTATCAAATGAAACAATGACCATAAGGTTACACAAATCACATCAGCTCCTGGAGTGAAGAAATTCAGAGAAGAGCCCCTTAGCTCAGCACAGGAAATCTGCGAACATTTTTTGAAGTCTATGCCCAGCATGTCCTTCCTTTTTATATAAATTATTTATAGTAATTTTTTATATATAAGTATGACGTTATGACAAGATAGCTGTTCACTAAGCATGGTTCAAAATAGGGCTAATGTCTCTCATTTGTAGTTCAAATTTATCTTACACCTCCTTTTTTATCTCAGAGGAAAAAGTCATTTTATACGTACTCCTTCAGAACTCATGGAAAGCAGCTTTCATCATATCCAAGGAGATAGCTTTGTCCTACATAATCATTACCAAATCTTATGTTTTACTACATAAATGTTTTCAGGACACGGGATAATTAAGAGTTTTCACAAAAGGAGATAACATACACTGAGTACTGCACTTTGATTTCCTCTGTTGAGATCCACTACATAGCTCAGCAACAAACAATACGCAAAAATAGCCCTATTATTTCCAAGCATGCAACTATACAAGTCTGAACACAGGATTTGATATCCAAGAATACTCAGTATTCCTGTTCTGTTCAGTCAGACTTGGAACATGCTAAAGCGTGTTTATATGATGAATCAGTAAAGGTTTGATTTAATTATAAATACATTCCCACACCCTCAACTGAACCAACTATCTCTACGAAGTTCTTTCAGATTCTTTTAACTATTGTATAAGTTATACAGGCTAAAGACTCAAACAGGAACTATGGCTTCAACATAACAGGCTGAAATTTTATACTCTCATTTTTAATGGGAGAAATCAAGAGGAAACGCTAGAAGAATCTTTTTGACCACTGGGTGCCACTCTTGTTCTGTGTAAAATAAACTGCCTGGCAGTAACTCAGTCCCTTTTTCACAGCTTTAAACTAATCCTTGTAAACAGGAGAGAAGATGAAAGAGTTTTCCCACAAGTTTCTACAGAACACAAACTACTTTTTGAAACCCTTTACTATTGCTCCTAGCCTCAGTGAAACAAGCTTGAGAAAAGCAGACTCTCTTCCTGTGAAATTACGTAACAATCCAGTAATGCTCTGTCTAAACTGCCACGTTTAAGGGAATACATATACATTGCAATGGTGCAGCCCTGTAGCATGGTATTGCTGCTGCTAGAAACGGGCCATAGGCCTTGTACAGAGCTTGCAGTGCCTCAGCCCTGAGGCTTGTCCGGCTTGCTCTGTCTGAACATTTCTTGGCCTCCCTGCAGTTTTATTTGCTGTAGGTGAAAAAGCTATTTCATTTAACTGACTGGGTGTCTATAGCTAATGTGTTTTCCTTTTTTTTAAATCATAGCATGATACAACACTAACTTTATATAGATTGCAGCAACTAGGAGTTAGTCTACGTAGAAGATGATATTTACAACAAACCCCATGATGCAGCACACAGAAATACAGGCCTGATAACACAGCAGAGGCCTTGAGAAGTGGAAATACAGGATGTGCACTAGAGGAGCACAGTCGTGGGATGATGAGAGACACGGGCACCAGCCTGGCACGGCAGACTCGCTGGCACAAGTTACCAACAATCAGTTGAACAAAACTGTTTTCAAAGGTAACAAAGAAACAGTATCTAATATATTTAAGAGGCATCATATATAGTGCACTGTTCTGCACACTTGATTTATCCTATCAAATAGTCCCATATCAGACATTATTGCAAACATATGTATGTTACACTCCTATCGTTTAATACTTTCCTAACATCTCATAGAGAGGAATTTGAGGCAGAGATTAAATGGTGGTCACATAAATGAATATAATGTTTTATGGAAATATCCAGGCTCTTCCACAACCTTGTCATTTTATTGCTCTATCTGTGAACTCTTTTGATACTGTAGATCAGAAAAATGCACTTAGCATTCAAAACAGACACAGTGATGACAGTTTTGTTGACACTGAGTATTAGAACAAAATACACATTACCAAAAAGAAAAAAAAGGAAACTCCTAAAGAATAAACAGTTTGATAAATTTATACAGATCTTCTCTGTTTCTACATTCAAAGCATAAATTTCCATAGGTACACGTTATATACGTGAGCCCACTACATGTCAAGACAGACTATGATCAAAGCAGACTTACAGCTTGCAACACATTTTTGTCAGATAGTCTACAGAATTTTTTTTTTTTTTTAAGATTTAAGATTATTGAAAAAATACAGCATTCATGTCACTGATTTGTAAAGACAGCATATAAAACTTTGTATTTTGTTTGAAGGACTATGGCAACAAAGATGGAAAAGTAGTTGTGCAATGACTATCACAAGGGGAAGGACGGGATATCTGTTAACCAACATCCAGCATTGTTAAAATGAAGCTTTCCAGAAGTTTCATGGTTTCAAATTCAAAGCTCATCTAGAGAGGATCCTAATTGGGCTGCTTTGAGCAGGAGAATAGACAATTTTCTAACCTACATGATTCTCTGCGAGGCACTGCGGTCAAGTTTTAGAACATACCTGTATTCAGGCTGCCGACTTATCGAATGATCATCCCTTGGCCATCTGTATCCTGATTCATCCTGCAACACACACACAGACTGATGTGTAATGTGTATTTCACCTCTGATGCTGAGATACAATTAGTAGCCAAATGTTACTTATTTAGAGTGAGCTAAAAGAAAGTATTAATCTTTTGCAGAGAGATTTACTCTCCTTCTGTTCACTCCAAACACTTCTTTTTTGCTCTTCTCTATCATTACCAAAAGAAAAAAAAACACCCCAAGTATCTTGAAATGCTGTATGAAACGCTAGGAACGATGAAGATTTCTACTTTCTCACAACTACGCATATGAACTCCCGAGTTTCAGTAGGGAGGGGGAATCTCCTCATAATAATGTAAATTCTTATCAGAATTTTAGACAGCTAAGTATAGGGGGGCTGGGGGAAGCAGCAACCACAACCTTTTAAAAAAACACATTTTTTCTACTTAAACGTAGCTTCTGGAAGAAAACGTAACCAACATTACAACAAAATTTAGATCAGTGAGTATCTTTGCAAAAGAGAAATTCAGCAAGTCCTACATAGAAGGACTTGTTATATATGGAAAAAAAAAAAAAAAAAGAGTGCAACCTATTTCATTTAGATAACTTTACACTGCATTAGACAGGGCTTCTAGCAACACCTATTTTCCCAAGTCAGACTTTCTGAGCTCTCCAGAAAACTGGAAAAGGGTTCCTTTCTGTGTTCATAGAGCAACTCGGAACCACAGAAGCAGCAAATCAGAACATGGCATCATCAATTACAAGAGCCTCAGAAGCAGAATAACTGCACAAAAGTTTCAAAACATTTCTCTATCATTCCCTTTCAAGTTAAGTGCAATTTTATATACAAACTACGCGAGTCACCACTGCTTGGCATTCAAGCATTAATGAGAAGACAAGGGTGATAGTACTGAGAGGAGAATCACCTTACGTACACCGCGGTGCGCTGGACCACTTCTTCGCTCGTGGGCAAAGCTGCGACCCTCCTCGTAGTCTCTGTAGTCCAGGTGGTTGTAATCATCGTAGCGACCGTAACTGCCATCCCCAGGTCTTTCGAGCAGAGACGGTTTCTTGGGCACAACGTTCACTACTCTGTGGTAGTCACCCTAAACCACAGAACACGGGAAATCATATTACTTTTAGCAACTGCAAAAGTACAAAAAAGAAAACAACAACAAAAATATTTCTTAAATACTGGAAAGTAATAATCTAAAGCTAAAATAGCAAAAGGGAACAATATGCATTAAAAGTCAGGTCAGCCTGATGTTGGAATAGCTTATTGCTCTACACCCCATTAGGTAGAGAGGCAACCCTTTAGCACTACTAGCTTAACTAAAGATGGAAAACCTCAAATGTAGTTAAAATTTCTTTTGAAAATGTGAAGTAATTGCTTTAGCCTTTTTTTTTTTAAAGCATCAGCTACATATATTTCTCAGGCACCTTCTCAGACACCATTAACTTAAGAAAAGATTGCAAAATGTAAAGCTACACCTGAAATGCCTATAAAGCCAAGAACCTATTTGTAAATGTTACGTTTTGTCACTAACATTCACCATACTATGGAGATTATGGTGAAGACAGTGCCTGAGCTGAACAGACAGACCTTTTGTATACATTCCATCCTTCCTTTTCCACACATATTTGGTAGAATAATTGTACATCATGGCAAAAAGCTATTTCCTTCAAATAAAATACCGAATATCATTTACCAGTTAAAGATATCCCTTCTTTATTAAGCACAAATTGCTAGAAAAACAAATTTACTTTCAAAGAGCTGAGCATTACATAAACTAAATTGCAAGTGAAAAAATCAAGTGAAAACATAAACTCAAGACTTCATCTTTTAAGTCTTCTTCCTTTAACATGATTTTTTCTCAGGCACCTTAAAAATTCAAGACAGAAAATGCAGGCTTGAATCAACGCATGCAATTTGGAAGGTGGAAAAAAAATGTGCACAAACTAGAACTTTTTCCTAGTTGCAGAAATCATGAACTAACTAGGTGTGTTTTTTTTTTTTTTTTTAGAAAAATAAATTCAATTAACAAGCTGCTAAATATTATTATACAAAAAAAAAGTTAGCTCTGATTTCAGAGACCACCAAATAAATTCACTAGAGGGCAATGCAAGGCAGCCTAGAGCCACATCGATACAAAGGCTGTGTGCAAATCTACACACAGACACAAGGCTCAATCAACCCTCACTGAGTAGAACACCTCCCAAAACACTTTTTTTTTCAGTTTGAAAAGACAGATATGGTCTGAAGCTAAAGCAAAATTGCTCTGTGCTTTAACCTCACTCAAAAGTCCACCTCACAAGACAATGCTGACATACTAATTAACATTGGATTTGGAGAAATCTGTTCCTCGCTTGAAAAAGAGAGGCTGCTTTCTGTACCACTGGCATCTCTCAATCCCAACACACTAATCCACTAGCAAACACTGAAGCGTTCATAAGGCGCACTGATGAATAAATTGATGCTACTTTGCTTGTCTGGCCAAAAATATTTAATATGCACAAACAGTCGGAACAGCACAGGCTTACAAGGAGAGAAACTTCCTGTCAACTGTCTTGAGGGCACAGAGCCGTTCAAGGAGGAGCAACATAGCCCCGTTTTAGTAGGGCACAGCACCATCACCCATGTTCCACTCTTCTTAAGTAGAGCCAAGAAGCAGCTGACTAAATACCCTTGTGCAAACTCAGCTGACTTCTGGTATACTGAAAATGCAGGAATTCTGTTGTTCCGACCCCTTTTCTCTCTTTAGTGATCTCAGACAGAAAGAGGGGAGGGAAAAAAAAAAAAAAAAAAAAAGCACTATTTCACCTACTTCTTTAGCATAGTGACTTTCTAAAAGCATTCTAAAGCTAACTAGTGAAGAGCAACAGTAGATTCTGTATTTTTTACTTTTACAAATGTAACATATAGTAGAAGTCTTCATGCCTACAAAACAGATTTCCATCAACACTCTTCTTGGCAAGTTTTTAGCTTGTAAGGCTCCAAAATATAATTTGTCCAGTGAATACCTATTTTAGGAGTTTGCTACCAACATTTGTTTCTAATCTTTAAATATTTTATTAAAAATGACAGTAGTAACAAGAACAATGCTGAAAGTAATTATTTTACCATCGTTTGAATAACTTAAAAAATAAATCAGCATTAAAAAAAATAGTTCTGAGTGAAAGCTTTTGGCTTCCTAGAAACTCAATTATTTACATAAACCCAGCCCCTATAGTATAAGCCCAGTCATAAAGAAACATAGTGTACACTTGCATCAGGATGAATCCTTGGAGGAAGGCGTTCTCTTGGAAGTCTTTCGTAGTCATATCGCCCTTCAGACCACATCTCGTCTCTCCGATACGCCACTAAAGACAAGAAAAACACTATTAACCAAAACCAAACTTATTGTGAGAAGCCAAAACACAGTTAGCAAAGAATAAAGGCTCTCCAGCACCTCCCACTGTAATATACAAGGCACAAGCTTGGTACGTACGTTTTCTTTTTAAATTATTTAAAAATTGAACCTACCTATTTATAGAAAATAACCAGAGAACTTCAGTCAGAAGAAAAAAGCTAGAAATCAAAGTTCTGGTAACATCATTATTCAAACCTCTGAAATGCGAAAGTCCATGTTAACCTCTTCTGTAAGAGGTTAACAGCTCTATAAGAGATAATAGACACAGTTTTATTGGTACAACTTTGATACACCAGGCTATTTAAAAAGCCATTTACATTCTCCGCACAGAACAAACGAGCAGTGAACATCTGGCACAGTTTGAAAGTGGTTTTAACTCAGACCAATATTTGTGACAGACATTGCTTATTCTTGTACAGATTTGTGCTATGCACACTTCAAAACAGAAATCAGATTTGTGCAAAAACTGGGAATTAGTTCAATATAGTCAGTATAATTACAGATACTTACAAGAGTCCTATTGAAATACAAGCATTTTCCAGTTTGTACAGAGCTTCCACCTCTATGACCAATTTCACACAGACATACTTTACAAAAATGTTGAGATTGCTCGACGAAAATTAGGAGAAATTTTATAAAGATCTGGCTCCTCTGTTTTAAGACTGAATAATTCCTGCTTTTTAATATAACGTTATAATTTTGTTTGACCATCTAGAAAGAGGTTAACATGACACGTTGTTCCGACAATCGGGACAAAGCTTCATGATGCATTAGTGATAAAAATTTATTCTATACATGCCATTTTTTCTTGTTTTAAAATGGTACCTGGCAGAACAAATCAGTTTCTAGAAAAAAAAAAAAAGTGTTTTTCAAAATAAAAAATAACAAGTTTTCTGCAAAAAACAATGAATACCTGCATACTCACTTTCCTGACAGTTTCAGCAACCTCTTTCTGGAGTCCAATTCAACGATTACCTACAAAAAAAAAGCAAAATTTTCACACAAATTTATAAATATGTTTTCTTTTACAAAAACCAGGCATTTAAAAACTAAATCCTTTTACTGCCATTCTCCATAACCTGTTGGCATTAGCTCAAAATAATTCATTACACTAAACTAAGAAAGGACAAGGACTATTCAGCTAAATTCAGCACACCAAGGAACTTCCCGTGACAAATTAGGAACACCACCTTCCTAATAACTATTGGAGTTTTGTTTCTTTTTGTCATCTTTTGCTCACTACTCCAAGTCTCAAATTCACTTCCATTTGTTAGCAAAATCTTTTGGAAACTAACGTAACTGCTTTCATAGAAACAGGACCATGTTTGATATATTCATTTATCCTGTATTCATTTAACTATCTTTTGGCATGACTAGAGAAAACACAAGATTCAGCAGCACATCAGAGGTTAATGAAAAGCTTGGTTCATCATAAGCTTTTCCTTTGATGATTTTAGAGAGTAAATCCTCACAAAGTAGCTCTTTCTCTAATTATCACCAGCCCTTCAGTCCAGGCATTTTCAATCTACTCTACACCACAGGTACAAACAAAGCAGCATCTTCTTAAAAGAAAAAGAAGAAAAGAAAATGCTGCTCCTTTTATGTACTTGACTTTAAGTAGGTTCCATAACCAAAACACAGGGATAGTCTGGCATAGTCACAGATAAAAATAAAAAAACCTCTCTAAATAAATTTGGTTGTTACTGTTGTGGGGGGTGGGAAGGGGAAGTGTTTACTTGTTTTTTCCCAGACCAAACACCATACTGCTGTATTTGCACTGCTTTCCTGCAGTTGCTCCTTCGTGGCCACCGCGCTCCCCTATGGGGACCATTCGCCACCGCCACGCACAGCCACAAGCAGGAACCAACACATCTCACACAAATGCCACTAAAGCTGGACACAGATTTTCTCATCGTGCTGCTCCCTCCGCTCAGTCACCTGCAGCATCCCAGCACACGGTGCTGGCAGCAGCATCTGGTGCCCACATACGTGCCCTACAGAAGCACTGAGATATTAGCAAGGGTGATAAAACCCCTCTTGCTTTTATCACTTGATGGATCACAGTGGAATCGGAAGCATTATCAGCAGTATTTTGACAAAACAAAAACGTAAGTTGGAAAAAGAAAGGGAGATATACTACTACAGAAGCCACACTGGAGGCAGAAAAAATAATAAAAGAATAGAATGACATCAGAGAAGAAGTGCAGGGATGAAAGTGACATCTCAGTGAGATCCTGCCATTAGAAGAATAAAATGGAGAAGAGTCAGTCAGACAGAAACTAGCAAACACATTGTCTAAAACATTAATAATGGGAAAAAAATGGGTGAAAATTTTTATCTAGAAGACTAACTATACAAATTTTAATTGGGATCAATGAAATAAAGTAAGCACGTTTTTGAAAGTATCAGAGTAAAACAAAAGTTTGAATGGAAGAAAATGTGTTTTTCAGTATCTTGAACACATTTCATCTGTTACTATTGAGAAATTTTCCATTCCTTAAATGATGCAGCCTATTCAGAACACAGTTTTAACAATCAAAAGATTGTAAACTCTTAAGATCATATGAGAAAATTCCTTTAACAAGAATTCACGAGATCAGACCTCAACTTTTTTTACACTATAACCAGATTCATCTGTTCTCTCAAGACAACAACAAACAAAATCGTACTAAAACAAAGATAATAAAATCCGTTTTTGTCTCCTAACAGGACTGAAACCGACACTGCCTCCTAATAGCATATACAGCAAAAGTACCATGAAACCTCTTTAATATTGCGACGTATAAGCAGCTGTTGTATTAATTTGAAGAGCTTCTTCCTCATTTGAGGTCAGAGATGGTGGTTTTCAGTAAAACACAGCCTTTATCCTCTCAAGTAAGGCTCCCTCGGCACGCACGGGAAGTGGCACCGCCGGGGCGGCTTCGCTCCCACTTCCCCAGCACCTCCTCGCGCCCTCCGCCAGCGCGACAGGCCTCACGCGAGGACAGGTCTCCTCGCACACGGCGGGCAAGAGTCGCTACACTTCAGAGTTTTGCACTTCTGGGTTTTTTTTTGCCCATCAGTCATTAATCTCTCATTCTTTCTTCCTTTCTAAAGGCAAAAAGAAAGGCTCCTGAGAGCCCTCGAGTATTCTCTATGTAATTCTGGTCCATTTAAACTTATTTGAACATCCATTTTCATCACAGCCTGTAAAATCTACTTCGCCAGGATCTCTAACTCTGCAGGTTCTGAAGCACAAAACATGCAGCTTTCTAACCCAGGTAGCTACTTCTTACCGTATGTGAGCAAAGCCCCAAACCAGAGCTGTGCTGTAAATTTGGAGGCAGGTGACAGCAGAGACTCTGAGGCTATTCAGATTTATCTGATTTTAGACCGTTACTGTGACAAACAACTGGAAGTGAAACATCTAGACTAAGTAAACTCTCTGCTCCAGTTTGGAAAGTTTTAGAAAAATAATTTGGACACTCTTACATAAGAGATCTAATAAAGATGCTCAGAGAACTGCAAGTGAACAGAGCTCTCAGAGTCAGTTCTGCAACACTGAGCAACTGCCACCTTCAGAATAGAAAGAGGAAAAGATGCAGCTTTTTCTTTCAACTGGTAGATGGATACTAGTATTTTATGGTGCTTCAAACATATCCTAGTATGTCCTATATGCACAGCAGGCAGGACAGATAAAACAGGATGGAAAAAAGGTAATCTGGAAGCACTGAGTAGACATATTCTATACTGGTAACACACACAGAGGAAAAAAAAAAAAAAAGAAGCAGGAATGTAACAACCTGTTACATTAATAAACATTAGGCCAAAAGGATGAGAAGAAAGTTTAGGTATGTTCAACTTAGGCGAAAACAAGATGAAATAAGAGGTAGTTTCCCTTTCCTTCCTTCATCATAAGTATTGTTATTAGAAATTAAAAAGTACTAGTATTTTCGTTATCTAAACTACTCTTCAAGTTTCCTCTGAATCTCTCCAGTTCAAATTTTAAATCACTTGCTGCTGCATAGAATTCCATACTCTGACTACTAGTTAAAACAAACAAGGAAATACTTATCTGCTTTCACTTTCAACATCTGCCAATTTTATTCTTATTTTCCACCATGCTCCTTGTTCATCGTTTGGTCTTTTGGCTACTGTTACACACAGCAAAGTATTCACGGAGCCTGTGATTCAAAGGTCCTTTTCCCAATCTGATCCACTCAAGTCAAAAGCCTGCAAAATGTTTAACTGGCTCCATGCTTCCCTTAAACGCATGTTCATTGACACAGCACCTCATCCACCATCGTATTATCTATTTTTCCAGCTTCTTGCACTTCGGACACTCTTTCAAATCTTTCCGACTTAAAATGAGGGGGAAAAGAATCAATTTAACAAAGCACTGATGACCAAAGCCAAATTAATTTCCAGGTCAGAAGGAAAAGAGCCAAAAGGCTCAAGTTTTAAAAATAAATAAATAAACTGTTCTGATGAGGATTTACCTAGTGCCAGGCTGCAGTGGGGCTGCTGTTCTACAAGAGTCGACGCAGGGCACAGGACTCCCCCGAGGCCACCCCACCTTGCAGCACTTTGACTGCAAACTAGACCCATTTACCTCACTGCTGTCCTTGCGGGTCCAAACCTCAATGCTTTAAATGCACAGATTTGGCAGTATCACCAAACCTGGAATATTTCACCCAAACCAAATCAGTAACTCAGGCCTGCACTAACCACCCCCTTTACAGATCCTGGAGATTTTCACTCCTTTTTGTGCCTCGCACTTTCAGCACCTTTAGAGTCCCAGACATCTCATATAAGAATTACTTCAAAATGATCCAACAAAATTCAGGATAAAGAGCTTACTGAAGAAGCACGAGAGAGAGAAGACAGAGCACTAAGGAGCAGACTTAAAACACGGAGACACCCACAACTAACGCAAACTTTAAGCACGCGACAGCACTATGTGTTGTTAAGCAAAAGATAAAGCCCCGCTTCCATGCGTGCAAGGAGGCGGCAAGCTCAGGACGCGGTTCCTCCTCCAGAAAAGGGCCGGAAACCGGTCACGTCCCTATGGAGCTGCACTGAGGATGGATATGGAGGGGGGCAAGAAATGCGGAGGGGGGCAAGAAATGCGGAGGGGGGCAAGAAATGCGGCG
>VZSV01000004.1:10011776-10026835 GCA_013398735.1 Nothocercus julius
GTGTTCCCGTGGGGCGGGAGCAGCGAGGGCGCCGCGGGGCGGCCGGTATAGGGAGGCCGGTATAGGGAGGCCCGTTGACCCGGGCAGGTGTCGGAGCGCTGGGAGCCCCTGTGGAAAGGGCGCTGGGTGAAGCGAGCGCAGCCCCCGGTGCCGGCCGGGCTGCCGTGCCGCGCCGGCCGCTCGCTGGGCGCAGGATGAGAGCCCTGCGGGTGCCCCGGGGAACCCTGGCAGCGAACGTCCCCGACCGGGGCAGCGTGAGAAACCTGCGCTCTTTGTGGCCGTGTGGTCGCCGTTATTGACCTAATTCTTACCCTGTTTAATTCTCGTAAAGTGTAAGTAGCTCTGTAGAGATGAAACCGGACCCCGGTAGCCCGTTGCTCGTCCCTTGTGCAGAAAAGAGGCCTGGCGAGCGGCCGACTGCCCCGGCCACGGGAGCAAGGCGAGCGGAGGTCCCGTTTCGCCCTTGTTGGATGAGATGAAAAGATTAAATTCAAGAAATCTTAGTCATGAGATGACCCCATCCTAAAACTTACTGCATGAAAACGATAAATGAGGAATAATTAATATTGCTGCTTGACTGGTCCTTTAATGGGAGTTGCACTTAGCCCCATTGAGATGTACTGACTTCCAGCTGATGCTTTAAAGTCAAATATCCAAGTAATACTTTGAAGATGAGGGAATCCATATAAAAGCATTCAGTATAAAACAGAAATCTTTCAGATTTGTTGGAGAGCTCTAGCAGGACATGGAAACCAGGTTTTTCATGACTCAGGTGAGTCTCCTGCAGCAAGTAGAAAGCTCAAGAGGGAGGATGGTTTCCTTTGGTCAGCCTGTGAAGTGAAATCCTGGGGAGTAGAGAGAGTGATGATCAAGGAGAAAGAATGTGATGAAAATATTAAACTTGGACAGATTTATGAAGTTAGAAAGTTTCTGAAGAGAAAGTCTTTGGAGCCTTGTAATGGAAGAGTCTATCTTCTAGACAGTTAACTCAAAGTGGGGATTAGCTTCCCCCCCACACCCCAAAGTTGGAAAAAAAATCAAGCCAAAAAATCTGAAGCTGGTATGGCAAAGTGGCAAAGTTAGCATACATGCAGTGGAGATCGTTTCTGTGACTTTGGTGCTTTGTATCCTTAGTGCTTTGTACCTATCAGCTGTATTTGCTTTTTTCCCTTTTTTTTTCTCTCTTTTTTTTTTGTAAAAAAGATGAATTATGGCATAATTAAATGGAGTTGTATGCTGCTTTGTTAAGGTTTTTGAGGATGGAGGATGAGATGAAACCTTGCCATCTCACTATGAAAAAGGCTTACAGATACTTTACTAAGTTTTATTAAAATTGAATCTATCCAGTGAGTCAGAAAAGTAAAATGACGAAAATCTTTGTGTAATCCTGACCAACACAAGCTGCCAAGAATATTTAGGCAGTCAGAGTAGCGACTGTATTTCACTTAAATTTTTCTGAGGGACTAGAGAGAGAAAGCTCAGCCTTAGCTGTCTGGAGGCCATGATCCAGAGTGGATTTTTTTTCTTTTTTTTTTAGTGTTTTGAAAGAGGCAGCCCTCAGCTGAGCATGGCAGGTGTGTGGCTCATGGTCACAGGGATTTTCCGCGTCCTGCAGCGTCAGGCCAGGGTTGATCTTCCCGTGATGCGTTCTCCTTTCTGGAGCCTTGTGCAGCAGTGTTGGGGGAGGCAAGCCTGCCAGGCCCTGTGCTCCTGAGCATCTCTGCAGCCAGGGGTCTGCCTGGTGCCCAGTTACAAGATGCTGTAGCTCCTGTTGCCTTTTAGGTAGAGAAAATTACTGTCTGTGGCCATGCGAGGGCCACCTCTGCTGCCACATCCTCTGTTGTTGCAGCAAATCAGCCCTGACAATGTGCCTTAATGAAGCACTCAGGTGGCTCTTGCCAATTCTGTGGCTTTGCACTGGATGACCTCACTTGGGGCGATCTGGCTGCATGGCAGGTTGCCAAACATATTTGTTTACCTTCATCAAAGACATTAATGCCAACCGGCAAGGAGTTCAAGGTTATGAATCCAGTGTGCCTAACACCACGTACCATAAGTGGCTTGTTGCAAATTTTCATTCTGTTCTAATTTACTTAAGCTTTATGTTGTCATTTCTACTCATGTAAGAAAACCGTCTCTGGAGATGGGAAGACTCAAATTCAGTTATTTAGAAACTGCCACTTGAATTGGATGCAGTGAACATGCCAGAAAAGAGAAGCAAAATATTTGGACAATCATTGTTCCTAGGAATGTCATGTATTCAGGTGGCTGAATCCTGGAACACGAGGACACAACCACAGATGGATTAGTGTGTGGTATTAGTTATTTTACAGCACTTAACCCTTGTGCCGGATCGGCTTCACTACCCGAGAAGTCACCTGACACATCTGTGCTGTGAGGGATGTTAATTTCTAATACTTGGGTTTCTCACCATCGTTCTCTGCTTACGTTTTTTACATGAGTTGGTCTTGCTGAAGAACTGGTTTGGTCTTCAGTAAGGACGTAGTTAGGAATCATGTGTGCTGAAAGCTGAAATAAGGCTGCAGGAAAAGCAAGAATTAATTGGATTGCTTAAGGAGCTCTGTGCTCCTCGGCATGTCCCCTTGTAAGGGCTATGCTTTATTTTGATACTGCATTTTACTCCTTTAGCTGTTGCACCAAGCCATGGCTACAGAATGGCTCAGAGGAAAGAAATGCTTAGCACAGATTTCTGTACTACTAGATATTTGGGGAAAGAATCAAAAACTGAGGAAAAACAGAGTCTCGTCCTCTTTGGTTCATTATCTAGCATTATCTCGTCTGCATGCAGTTGTAACACAATGCTTAAAATGTTTTTTGAATTCTTTTATTATTTCTAGGCGTATTCTTGGCTACTTATTCTCAGAGTTTAAAAGTGGTCACAAAAGAAAATGGCTTGAGGATTTCCCTCATTCCTGCTGGCAGAACTGGCCTTTTGGAAGCAGGAGCCCCTCTAGGGGAGCTGTTTCTTTAATCAGCTTGGCAAATTGGCAGCTCCAGAGCAGTGTTGAAGCAGGAGCAATAGACACCAGACTGAAGAAATACTGCATTAGCAGCTGGGCTGCGCTTCTGAGCCAGGCAAGAGCCCCCAGTGATTAGAACTCTGCTTTAAGGAAGGTTTTTGTTTGTTTCTTTCTTTCTTTTTTTCTCTCGTAACCAGTTGTGGTTTATTCTGTGTTCAGTGTAGCTTAGCTGAAACTTGTATAAAGAATCAGATCATGTGGGTACTTGAACAAAAGTCGCTTTTTTTTTTTTATGTATATATTGGCCAGAATATTTAATAAATGGAAGATTCCATGTTTCTTTCTTGATCCAAACCTGTGTTTACTGTTCAAACCATCCGGTGTTCTGTTGAGTGCAGGTCGTTAACTCTTCTCTTTTTCTCCTTTCATCAGAAAAATGAGCGGTGGGTTGGCACCCAGCAAAAGCACCGTGTATGTGTCCAATTTGCCCTTTGCTCTGACGAACAACGATCTGTACAGGGTAAGCAGTCTGTCTTAAGAAGTTACCTTGTTCAGATTAATATTGGTGATGACTATTTCAAGTGTAAATGCAGCATTAATACATACTTACTATTTACGAAGAAGTATGTCTTGATACATTTATTACTAAGGAAATGCAATAATCTCTTGTTAAATTTGTTCATTTTGTTCTGTATTTCAGATCTTTTCAAAATATGGGAAAGTTGTCAAGTAAGTGCCCTGATATGGCCTACTATTTTTGAAGCTTTGTTTTTAAGTATTTAACATCTTTGCTCCCCTTGAATTTCTTGTGCTTTTTATAATTTAAGTGTGAGATGTGGAATCATATCAAAGGGCTGTTCATTTTTTAATAAAGTGTAAATTTAATGGCTGGAAGCTCTCGCAATTACATGCATAATGTGGGAATGTCTGAGTTGGAGGCAAGTACTGTTTTGCTAACCACTTGTCCCGAGCAGTTACAATGTTGTATACTAGAGTCTTTTGTCTGAAGTAGTTGAAACAATATTTTTCTTAAGGTAGGTGTTGTTCTCCTTCCTTCTTATGTCTCAACGTCTATGTGGGTAACTGAACGTTTGGGAGCTTTTACATGTGTGACCTAGGTCTTAGAGTTCCCACAAAGTAGCTCCCACAGTTGCAAACCATGCTTCTTTACAATATTTGTAGATAATAATGGTGTAATAATCTGTGAGGCAGGGAGCTAAATTCAGAGTTACTGTCTTCAGCAGTGTATTTCAGGTGACAAAACAGCACAAGATGTCACAACAGAACAGCTTTAGAAAAACATACTTTTTAAATCGACTTTGGGAGGACAGCCCTTATGTAGGACTCTGGCAGGCGTGCAGTGACCGATGAAACTGAGCTGCGACGATCTTTTTGTTTTCAGAATGGGGCTATGTGACCTGTTCTAGGGTATTGCTGAGCTACTGGTTTAGAAAAATGCTGACCCAAATTTTGTAATACTGTTAGTGCTTAATATGTCATGATAGACCTGTTCTCCATAAATTTGTCCCTTCTGACCTCCCGGTTATCTGGAGTTCCATGCTCTAGGTGTGGAGCCTTTGTGAGGGGCTGCTATGTCCTGTTGTTTTGGCTTTTGAAGTTGCTCAGAAGAAGGATGAGAACAGTATGAAACACTGACTGTGGTGCCTTATTTGAAAGGTGTCATAGTAGTGTTCTCGCTCCCTCTTTTTTTTTTTTTTCCTCCCTTTACTAATTTACAGTTCCTCATGTTCTGTTTACCCTTTTTTCCAGCTCCCACAGGGAATGGAAATGGTGTTTTCAGGTGCCTGTGCAGAATAAATGCTGTACTGTGTCCTGTGTGAAAACAGCTAACTTTGAACTCACAGCTTTTTCTGCAGAGTTTGTTGTACTCTCCACTTGTATTATTTTGCAAATAATACTTGTGCTTAATTTTTTCCTGACATTTCATCTTATCATTGCCAAAAGTTCTTAACTCTTTCAAAAGAATTAATAGAACTGTTCAAAAGTCAATATTATTGACACTTCAACTGAGGTGTTCGCCCCTTGTGAACCCATCTTTGTTAAAGAGTCACTGATTTTAAAATAATAATGCTTCAACAACAAAAACCCTGCTATGAACTCAGTCCTAGTATGTGAGAGTATTTGGGCAAAAGAAATTGAGGTTTTCTGCTAAGCTTTACTTGCTTTACCTGCTTCTGAAGTGGGTGGAGATTTTAATAGGGGTTTTTTTTGTGGGGCAAAAAAGTCTTATTTCTTGCCTCTTTGGATTGCCTTGTGGTTGAACCTCTTTTGAGTTGTAGGGGGACTCAGAGAGGAGAGCTTATTTTCTGCTTTTTAACATGTACTTTTATTTTGAACTTACGTGAAGGCTGCAATCCTGTTTCCCATTGTGTTTTTTTTTAAGACTAAGTAAATTTGACAAAAGATTGAAAGAGCTGAGGTTAGGTTTCCGTTTTCCTATACATCTTATCATTCCTTTTATCTCTTTATTTATTTCTCTCTGGATTTATTGAGTCTCAATCTTTTCTGCGTTGCTGTGTCTGTTACTAGATGTGTTACTACAGCTTACGCTTTCTGCGTTAGACTGAAGATTTTACTTCATGTGTCCTGTGAAATCGCAAGCCATGGATCCGTGACTGCTTTGGATTCCAGTCAGTGATCCTTGTAGAACAATTCCCCGTGCTGAACCTGGCTCTTTGTACCCAAACACAGAATTCCCAGTTTGGGTGCAGTTTTCAGCTGCTGAAAAACACCTTGTTTGCAATGGCCAAGATTACTTCTGAATTTTACTTCTACTTCCAATATGTGTAGTTGCCTCCAGCTACCTCATCTGCATGTCTAAAATGTATGTTTTCTATACAGCTAATATCTATAACTAAGGACAAAATATCTCTGAAAGGATTTTAGCATATTAGTAATGTGGTTATGTTTCAGAGTTACTATTATGAAAGACAAAGACACCAGGAAGAGTAAAGGAGTTGCCTTTATTTTGTTTCTGGATAAAGAATCTGCACAAAACTGTTCTCGAGCACTCAATAACAAACAGGTAAATTGGGGAAAGTTATTATGGCAAAAGGGCTGGGTTTAGAGCCCCAAAATATTTACTTTTTTCTCCACTTCACTGTAGCTATTTGGAAGAGTAATAAAGGCAAGTATTGCCATTGATAATGGAAGAGCAGCAGAATTCATTCGCCGGCGAAACTACTTTGATAAGTCTAAATGTTATGAATGTGGGGTGAGTAAAATCAAAAATGATCACATATATTTCGATATTTGACTTTTAGTGGGTTTTTTTTGTTTGTTTTATTTTGTTTTTTTTTTTTGACCACTGCTAACACTGCATGTGATGGGCACTTCTTGCTAGTAGTATCATCAACTCACATAACTGAGTTCAAGATGATGGTAGCACTTATCTTATTTGAGATTTTTTGGATGAAGGGAGGATAAATGCTAGCAATGACTGTATAATGTGCTGGTGAGCAGGCAGAGCTGCCTATTATCAGTATAATGCTGGATGAGAAGGAAAGCCTCTCACCTTCGCTTTAGATTATCTGCTTTTGCTGCCTCTTAGGGTGTTCATGATATGTTTGGGGCTAAAATAAATGTAAGAAACAACTGATTTTCCACATAATTTTTTTTTTTGGTATAAGCTGAAATATATATATATAGTCATTTATCTTGAATGTATCTATAGTCATTTATCTTGAATATAATGACTTGAACACTTGCGATTTGGATAGTATTTAATACCAAATGCAAACTTGAATTCTACATATCTCTATTCTTAACATTTTTGAGAAGAAATGTTCGCTCTTGTATCTAATACTGCTAAGGCTGTGGTTTATATTTGGTCTTGAACATAAACTGCAGTCTAGTGTGTTCAGCTACAGAACAAAATTTGCTTTGTTTATAACATGTTCTGAATTTTAGGCTAAAGATGCATATCACTACCAATCCCTTGGTTTCTATGACAAATTTCTAAATACAAATTTGCCTTCTGTGTACTAATACATTAGTACATAGTCCAGTGGATAATTCCCTTTATCTTACTAATTGTTTCATTTTTTTTCACTATGAACTGTATTTTGTTACCTTTGTTTGTTATGTTAACTTTCCTCCTGATTTGTTTCACCATATAATTGTTGGTAATGGTTTCTTGTAACTAGTATTTCTTTTTTTTCTCTCTCCAAGGAAGCAGGACACTTAAGTTATGCTTGTCCTAAAAATATGCTAGGAGAGCGGGAGCCACCAAAGAAAAAAGAAAAGAAGAAGAGAAAGAAAGTAGTCGAACCAGAAGAAATGTATGTATATTTATGTACATGCTGCTCCAACCTTTAGCCAGCTTTTTCATATTGAATGCTTGACACAGAGGTTTATGTGTTTTTCTCTTTGTGTGCAATGAAGTGAGGAGGAAGAAGAAAGTGAAGAAGAAGGTGAAGACCCTGCGCTAGATAGCCTCAGCCAGGCCATAGCTGTTCAGGTACAAAACTGAAGCATTATATACTTATTTATAAACACTACACAACTTCCTTTTGTACTTGCCTTTCAAAAGCAGCCTTGCAGACTTTGAGATGCACCTTTTAGTCTGTCCGTTGTGTAGCTGTCAGGGCACTGTGCCTGACAGTAGTTATAGACTGCAGCTTGTTTCTTCACGTTGCAGTTATGTTGAGTCTTTTTGTACTGCTTCACTTTGCTATCTGCGCTTTTGAAATTCTGCATCCCTTCCTTCAAGCTTTTTCACTGCTTAGTTCCCTGTCGTATCCGCTGTGATGCTCCATTAGGTTTTTGGTCTGCAAATCCCTTTTTGCCCTAGTAACTGAGCATCCAGAAAAACAATCATGTCTAAATGAACAGGTACGTCCTTTGCCCTTGTTCACTGAAGAAAAACATTGAACACCTGTTTTTGGAGCATTTCCTTTGCCAAACACAATCCATCACTGTCTTCTGTAGAACCTTTTCCTCAGGACATGTTTAATGCAGCTTTTGTTCTGTTGATAGTCTGACAGCTGTATCATCTCCTTTCTTACTTCTGTACAGATTTTTGCCTCACTGCACAAAGCAAGTGTGAATTGAGGTTCAGATTCCATGGCTCCCCAATCATCAGCTGTTCCTTTGCCCTTTTAAAAAACAATTCAGAGTTATTAAGATAAGTTTGTCCTTGCTATAACTGTATCAAGGTGAGAACAGACTCTTACATGATTTAGTCTGAAAAAAAATGTTGCAAATATGCAAAATTACTCATCTGAAAATACTCTGCCATTGGAAATTTTAAGTGATAAATAAGCCAGGAAATACTTCAGTTTCTTTCATCATCCTAAGTTTTTGATTGGGAAGTCATGTGTCCAAGTAAAAAATATGAAAATTAATCAATTGAAAGTTAAATTAGACTTTTCCTGTTGCTAAGGATGTGAATTAATGATTTCAAAAGGCAAGAGAGAAGTTAGTAGGACAAAAAAAGTGCTTCAGTTATGGCAGCTTGTGTTGCAGCATATAGTTGGCTTCTCAACTACCCTAAAATCTGGAAAGCTTACTGTGCACATACAGGTCCTCCCTTTGAAAAGTAAAGGGTACTGCCTGGGGCCTGCATTTGGTTTAGAGGACATTTTTACTATTTACAAGTGAGAATGACTTTCAGAAAGGCTTTCGGCTCATTCATCGGTTAGTCTATCCAGAAATAGAGGTAAAGCCTTTGAATTCCTCTGAAATAATTCAATGCCTTCTAATAATTATAGTCTGTAATGCATCTTAGTGTTTCTTAGTACTTTCAAGTACTACAGCTAATACACTAAATGCTTTCAATTCTTCCACTATAGCAAGCCAAAATTGAGGAAGAGGAACAAAGATGGACACAGACTGCAGGAGGGCTGTCGATTTCAGATGATTCAAAACGTCCACGGATTAAGAAAAGCACTTATTTCAGTGATGAGGAAGAACTTAGTGATTGAAATAATGCTGTTTTATATACCTATATGTATATAATGTACATTTTGTAAAGTGATACATGGTTGTCTGTAATATGAGTTTGTCTTGGTGTTGAAGGCATCTAACTAAAAAGAAAAATGTAGCAGTTCTGTCCTCCCTTCAACCCCTGTTTTTTAGTTCCCAAGACAGTCTCTGATCTCTCTCAACTTTTCCCATCAAGGCAGCTGCTGGAGACAACGATGCCTTTCTAAATTAAATCCAAAGGAGTATCTGGGAGAACCCTCATGCAGTTGGTGTCTAGAGCTGAAACTTGGGGTGAAATCTTTTTCATTAGAGGAGCTAAGAAGCATTCCTCTTAGGATTACTGTTGGCACCACTGACACTTTACGTGTTGGTCAGTTTAAAGCCTGCTTGGAAGCAGTGCTTTAGTGTGTTAACTTTGCTCCTCTGCCTAGGGCTGATTTATTTTTCAGTCTCTGTCATTGTGCTAGTCTTTTAATTGTTTTTGCAATTATATAATAAATACTGTATTTTAAGCTTGTTCTGTGGAATCGTTTTAAGCTAAACAATGCAGCTATCCCTTTTCAAGAAGTGTTAAGATACTGTGTTTTCTGTCCTATGCACAGTTTTAGTAGCCTGCTGTAATCTGAATATAGATTTAACGGGAAAGTTAAAAGTGAAATGGTGGCTAACTTAATCTTAAAACCTTCATACTTAGTAATTTTTTTTTTCTTTTTTTAGGAATGATAGTTCTGTTGCTCTTGCATTAAAAATAAGAGGGGCCCTATGATGAGGGCACTGTTTTTTCTGATTGGAATTTTGGTGCCTAACATGGTCGTTATGGCTCTGCACTGTTTTCGAAGGTACTTGTATCTAACACTGGTCTCAATCATACCTACTTTTTTGGCTTTATCTGCTGACAAAACCTGAGGGTCCAGTAGGGTTCCCTGAGCGCATGTAAACCAGCTCCATTGTATCCTGTGTATGTTTGGAACTGTTGTGAAGTGTGTTGGCACCTGTCTTGCACCTAAAGCTGTTCAGACCTTTTAAACAGGGTCTGCAAGCCTAAATTTCTATGAAGTCCTAGTCAGATGTTCTCCCAGCAAGTTCAGTACAAGGCACTGCAGGAGTTATCCCTCCCGGAAGTACAGGTGAGTGGTGCTGGTGATAACCTTTCTCTAGGGACCATTTTGCTGAAAGTCAAGCCTTTCGTTTTTAGGAGGCACAATATAAAACACACTCACGCTTTTGCATCTGGCAAAAGAGACGAGCTGGCCTCTGTTTCTATTTTCAGCTCTTCCTGTTGCTCTTCCAGATCTAGAAAATGTGAATCTCAATGTACCATTACACATTTCTAGCTAATGCAAATTTACACTTAAATATATAGCTGTATGACTGTTTCGGCAACATGCCCTGCCTTCCAGTAAGCTAATACAAAGCAGTCTTTTAAAAGGTCACTCTTGGGTCTTCTGTTCCTGCTTTCATGGAAGTTTAGATATGAGAACAAGGTATTAAATTGATTTTTTTTTTTTTTTTTTTTTTTTTTTTAAAGAAAAGGAAGGAAATAGCAAAATCAGGGAAAAAAGTTATGCTACAATTAAAGTCGTGTTCTGTCTACATCTGCAATACTACAAACTAAAATAGGATAGAGGACTATTTGACATCATGCCTGACTTTGTTCTGGAAGTATTTGCCAACTGGTAAGATTTAAGAGGCATTTGCTGAAGTGAACAGGCAGTGAATTTCAATTTTTATTTCAGCATACTATGTAATTTAGTAGTGGAGCTCATTGCAATGGGACTTTTTTTCTACATGATAGGGTCAAAAGAATCACTTATTTGTGGCCTGTTATAAGGCTTCAATGTCAAAAAAGACCTAAATACAATCTCTGCTTAGAAAAAGCCTAGGCTAGTACCTAGCTGCAGTTGTGAAATATGGGGAGAGATCATCCGCCTGGAATCGCCGCATTCTTTTTCACTTTTCCTATTTGCTGCCGCTGCCTCAGAACAAACAATCCTGGCACCTTTTGGTACCGCACCTTTTGAAGAGCTTGGGTAGCCAAGGCAGGTGGATGTGTCCCCGCGTGCTGCTGCCTCTGCCTCGCTGCTCCTCGCCAGGAGCGAAGCGGCGGCTCAGGCCGGGCTCACCCGCTGCCGCTTCTCCAGGCTCCTCCGCTCGAGTCCCTCCGAGAGGCCGGCGACACTCGAAGGGAAGCAGGTCAAGCCTGCTCTGTGCAGGACAGGCACCTAAACTCCTTGCCTTAAACCATCTTTTCTTGTAATTGTAAAAAAAAGAAAGCACTTACTACTTTCCTAAACCGGGACACAGAGGGTCTTGGGGGGAGTGGGGTCCTTGTACTGGCTCAGGGAACCGAAGTCTCGAGTCCAAGTTTCTCCTCTTTGTTGACAAGGTAGTGAAGCATCTTTAGGTGGGAAATCCCACACGTTAGCATTAGATAGCTACTAAATTAGGGACTAGCGTACCCGTTCGGCTTTCTTATGTCTAGGTTTGGTATCTGAAGCAGTCCCTGATGCAGCTGCCTCAGTCTGGGATAAGGCCAAGGCTGTTGACTGCCTCTCCTTCGTCTTTGAACGCCAAGGGGCTTGCTCCTGTTTTTGCCCAGCCGGACCTATAGCCAGCAGTGTGGCTTTAGGTTCCTGCTGAAGCGGCGTTTGGAGGCAGCTGGAGTGTTAACTAGGCTCCTCCAGGATTTTAGAGCAAGCCAAGAGGCTACTTCTTAAATTACGGGTGACAGAGTGGTGCTTTTGTCGCAGTTTGGTGTTTTAAAGCACCAGCTCAGGAAGCAGAGGCAGCCACATAGCTGTATGATCAAAGAGAGGAGAATAAAAGCCATTGTGTAGAACACCTTCCTGTTATTGTCCGACAAACTGCAAAGCACGTTATGTGTATGTTTTTTTTTTTTTGGGGGTGTGTGTGTGTGTAAGGTAATTTTAGCTTCCACTGTAGCATAGCGAGCTGAATGCTGCTGTTAGAGGATACTTAGTTTGACTACAGTTATGGGGGAGGTGACTTTAAGTGGCAAATTGATTTTATTTTTTTTTTTTTCATTTTTTAATCATGTCAAAACTTGGATTTTTCTGAAAACATCCACTCAATAGATTATTGTCTTTTGTATTTTCAAAATAGAGCTTGGAAATTGTCAAAATAAGTATTACAAGACCTCTTATCTATTGGATTTGCTAGTAGAGTAGTGTCTCAAAAGCCTCTAGAGGATGACTTTTTTCTCTCTTTGGGGGAAAAAGAAAGGGGGCTATGGAAGGATTAGGAATCTTAGCTTAAATGATTGTAAATTTATTGCTTAAATTGTACCTATGAAATATTTGTTAAAACATAGTAGCTGTAAGAAACTGGAAAACCAGAGTATTTTAGTCCCCTTTTAACAGTTTCCCACCATATTCTTGACATATTCAGGTTAATACATGAGCAGTAGAAGGGGCTGTAAATACAAAGAACTACATGTAGCTAAGTAGGTGATGTCTGGAACAAACTGTAAACACTCTATCTTTGGCTCCTGGGTCACCGTGTTCCCTGGAATAGCCCCATGTTGTCCTGCAGGGACCTCTCGCTGTGGACGGCAGGGAGAGCTGCAAAGGCTGTTCTGCCTCTGCGCTGCTGAGGCACTAAATATTGAGCTGCTTAGGACGTTTAGAGGTATTGGTATAGAGGGAAAAAAACTTCGTTCCCTGTTTCTGCTTCATCTGACATCTGCAGTGTCTTTATAATAATGTTTATGTTTCCACTTTTGCTCATTTGTAACAATATTTAAAATAGACTCTTCCAGTTGTGTTTTCATAAAGTGGACAGTAGTAGATAGCTGGCTGTTTCTTAGTGTTGGAGATTCTAAAACTGCTTTTAGGTACTCTTAAAGTAGTCACACTTAACGGTTCTGTTTACCTTAAGGATCATACGAGGGTGAGTTTTTTCTGTAGCTGTTGAAGGCAGTATTAAAAATGACCACACTGTGCCTCCTCCTGAGGAAAAGGTATAAACTAAAGGGCTTAATCTCTCTCGCAGGGGGTGGACGAGATTGTTCCTTGTATCTATCCCAATGTCTGGAAAAAGTAGTCTAGAAAGAAGGAAGTCTGAAGAAATGCTGTACGTAACAACGTCGTGTTTTTGATGTTGTTTGTAGAGGTGTAATTGGTTCTTTGTGAAATAAGGTTTCTTCAGTGTCAGGCTGACCCTGACCTTGCTGTGTATTCTGAAAGTCAAGATGTTTACTTGCACAAGTATTTAATGGATGTGATAGGCATACCAGCACTGAAAGAGTTATAAAATCACAGCAGTAAGATGTGATAAAAGCATATGAGGAAAAGCACACCACCAGTGTAGGTCACAGTAGCATGAAGAACTACCTGAGCTTCTAGTGTGAGAACTTCCCCATTTGGTTAATAGGATGCTCCAGAGAATCAAATGCAACTCTGAGATTATGAGGCCATCAAAGGCAAGCCTACGTTAAGCTGAGCTGAGCCATGAAATTCCAATTTTATCAGTATGCAGCTAAAGAAAATTAGAAGGTTTCCAGATTTAGATATTGCATGGAGCTTGGTGCAGCACAGCACAAGCTATCATTTGCTTGCAGGGATAAAAATGCATGTTTTGAACTATGTGTGTGACAGCAGAGGACATCTGTTTAAGTCTTCTACCCAATGAGTAGGTGCAGCTATAAAAGGAGGAGGAACTCAAAGTAGAACCACAAGGGCTATTCGGGACTGAACGGACATGCTGTGAAGTTTCAAAGCACTGAATTGTTTTGTTAGAGTGAAAGGGCTAGAAATGCTTGTAATTCTTTGTGCTTAATTGCATACCGAGTGTGTGAATTCTGAAAATTATGAACCTTTTTGGTGTGCAAGTCTGGTGAAAGCAAATGTTCAAGGAAGGGAGAGGAACTAAAAGAGGATGTAATCCTACAAAGGCCTCCATTTGGGATGCCCTTGTTGTGTGGATTTGATTAGGTGGCAGAGAGCCATCTGCCCATGATGCCTGGAGCCATAAGTGTGCATATAAATTGAAATGACTTGGTAGCATATGGCAGGTTAGGAAAGATGAGAACATGCAGTACTTGGACGTGGTGGTTCTGAGTTCATGAACCATGTATCTGAAAGGAGCAATTGTAGTCCTTGAAATTATGCTCTCTCAAAGAATGTCATTTTTCTTTTCTTTTTGAAAATACAACAGCTAAAGATTTATTTTCATCAGCTGCAGAATAATTCTCTGAGAGTGTTTTTATGGTGGAAGGCTTTCATAGGAAAACCTTAGCAGAGGAAACCGTTAATTAAAATCCGGAACACAGTTCTGCACCCAGGGTGGATCCTCTGCACGTCCCATGCCTGCAGAGTCCCAGGGAATGCAGGGCCCCACAGCATTATTCATGTTCATATCTAATTTAGCTGGACTCGTTGGAGACTGTCCAGAATCCTGTCCCTTTGCTGCACAATTTAGGTCAAGTTCACTATGGACTACATGAGTTCAGGACACAGTAGCCTTTGCAAAATTTTTACTTTTTCACCCTTCTGTTGCGAGAGAGTGAGGGACTTTATTGCAAATATGTTGCATGCCCACTAAAAGCTAAAGGACCACAAAGCACACAATATGTTCCTATAACTCCTACCAACTTATTGCTAAGAAATATGGTGTGGTGTTTTGGTCAGGAGTTGATATGAATAAAATCATCATTTAAACCTTTGAAATGGAAAACTGGTTGATGGGAAGAGGACGAGCCCCTTGGATTTGAATATTGCAGGAGCACTGCATGCAGATCCCTCTCTTCCTTCAAGGGAATGTGAATCAGGAATAATTAGAGCAGCATCCTGTCAATATATTAGTTGTGATTCCAGGGGCTGGGAGACAGAGGAAAGAAGGAGGGAGGGCAGGGCAGGGCACAGAAATGAGTAGGCTAAATGGAATGAGTGGTATCACTTCTGCTAAATGTTTTCACATGTCTTTTTACAGATTCACTCCTAAGAGTACTTTAGGTCAGGATTTATTAGGATTAAACTCATGTGGCACCCTAGACCTTCCATGTTGTCTTCCTGCTTTAACTGGCCTCCACTGGCAAACAGTGACACCTGTATCTTATTAGAACAATTTACAGTAAACTGTGTTTTTTTTTTTTTTTTTTTTTTTTTTTTTTTT
>VZSV01000004.1:10027055-10046939 GCA_013398735.1 Nothocercus julius
TTTTACTGTGAATTTCAATGGTGCCTATCATTTCTGTTATTTATTAATATGGAGGAAGCTTGATATGTTTTTACAGCCTAGATGTTCAACAAAGTTTGCTCTTGCTCTTTGCCATCATCAGCTCCAAAGAATCCACAGTTTAAAGACAAATTGAGATAAGTTAATAATATAATAGATGTTTTATGCACAAGTCAACTGTAGTGACTGTAAGCCTATGTTTAAGAGGGACTTAAATGCAGACAGCACAGCAGCTTTGTGGAAAATAAGAGGATATATTCTACTTGGAGGAAGGATAGAAAAGATTTCAGAAGCTTAAGAAAAAAAAAAGAAAAAGAAGAATTGGCAGATGGGACTGAAAACATTATTGGTAGAACAGGGACCAGCATCAAGGTAAGGAGGAAAAGGGAACAGATTAAAGGTCTACAAAAAAAAAATAAAACACATGATTGTCTTTTACGTTAATTACCCTCCATTTAAAGAAAGTTTGTATGGGAAATGAGTGATTTTATATGTTCTAATGAAAGTTTATTCTTCATAGTCGCCTTGGACTTGGTATCTGATTTTCTCTGGTGCTGAGCTTCATAGCAATATGGCAAAGGTAAATGCAAGACACTGGATTTTTGTTTCTATTTAGAAAAATAAATCCAATAATGATTTCCTAGTACATCTTTTGTTTCTTATTTTCAAGAGCTCTTTATCCAACAAACAGCTTTTAAGACATAAGAAAGCAAAGCAGTGTCTCTTAACCTACCTCCCCACTCTACTGCCCATCCTTCTCCCGTAGGATTAGGATTGCTCAGAGCTTCCTTCAGTTCTTCAGATAGTCTGGATGACAAGTCCTGCTGTCTCTCTTCATCACTGATTTCATTTATGCCCAAGGGTTTTGGCTTTTTCAGTAACTTTTCTTCTTCCTGTGGTCACGGTTTCCTCTCCAGATCTGTTACTCTCTCAAGTAAATTTTTTTGTTCTGTTGGTTTTCTATCCAATTTTCAGGCCACCTTTAGAGTGTAACTCATTGCTTTCCAGCCATGTCATTCAGTTATTCCATCCAAATGATTCTCACTTTTCTTATCATCAATTTAATTTGGTATCTAAATAAGGACCTAAGTTTGCAACTCAAGTAGTCATTCAAGTCATTTTTCCTTTTACAAACTGCCCATAATGTGAGGATTTCATTCATCATTGGTCACATTTAGCCCCTTCAAAAAAAAAAATTACTTAAACAGAAAAAGTATAAAATATTTAAAAAGGAATGCAATCCTAGGAGCTGAAGTAAGGGACTAGTAGCACAAGTTCATCCCATGTTTTGTTCTAAAATTTTTGGTGTTAATAATGAGTGAGGAACAAGAAATTCATTCCAAAGTTTACTGACAAGTGTCTGCCTGGAAACTTTCCTCTACCATCCTTTTTTTTTCTTCTCTCCCTGTAATATAATTTTTGCATAATATAAATGACTTAAGTTGAATTCACTGAGATGATTAAAATATATATGGTCATCATTAACTGAGTTATAGCGAAGAAACCCAAACAATGAATCACTCAGGCAAATGGTTGCTGCCATGTTTGATGACAGATGCATCATACACAGGCTTCAGCTGATGAGAGAGGCCAGCAAACTATATTTCAAATGTCTAGACATAGTCCTTTGGAGAATACTTATATCGGTTTCATACCTCCAGTCTGAGGGGTTAGTGTATTAGTTTATATATGATTTTAAGGATGAATTTTGTGTGATATTTTGATCAGTGGTGGTTTTTTGCTGTTGCTGTCTTAAAAGATTTGTTACTTGTTCCATTACTTTTTTCTTCCTTTCTTCTTTCTCCCCGTCTGTTCAAGGATTAAAGAGTTCACTGTGTAAATCTGCTGATGTTTGGCACACATGCTCATGTTAGGAGCCTATTTTTATTTCTAATGTAGAAAACAATATGAGTGGCATTTTTTATTATATCTTGGTATGATTCCAAAGATCTTAGGCCTATTCAGTTCCTAATTCCTTGTACTCAATTCATTTAGAAATAAGTATTAATTGATGGTTCCTTCTAATAAAAACTAGCCGACCAACAGAGTGTTATTCTGTATTTTGATTCATCCTTCTATAGTTGCTGTTCCCAAGTGTTCATATAACTTACTGGTACTGCTATATATGAATGCTTATTTTAGGGAAACTGCGTTTCAGCTCAAAGAAAAGAATCCTAGGAGGGAACTGAGAGACTCAGAGCAGCCTCCACAGCCTGCTGTCATCTACATGGCACAAATGGTTTCATTAAGAAACAGGTGAGTCCTATAAAGTAAGCAAGTCACCTTGCTGAGAAGAAATCCCACAGAACAAATCATTCATTCTTATGGGTTCCCCAACCTACTTTTCTCATCAAAGGAATATGGGTCAAGTTCTGCTCAGTGAAAGTGACATTGACTCTGTTAATTTTCAAATTTCAACAGAACTGAAGCAGTAGGAAAGGAAAAATTAAGAGCTCATAGAAAACAGTCAAAAGCCAAGAAGTCAATTCCTAAAAAAACCAGTGATAAAGGCATTATTGCAAGCTATCCCAAGGGTGATCAAATAAGGAGTGAAATAAGAGGTGAGTATAGCTAAAGCATGAGCTCTTAAAAAGTGTTAAAACGTGAAAAGAAAAATGGATCCTACGTTTGCTAACTGTAATTGTACAGAGACAAAATCAAAACATCAGCCAATCAAGTCAGAAACATGAGCAAGAGTTGGAAGAATAACAAGAAAACAGGATATCTTCATAGGGAGGTTCATATTGAGGACTCAGTTATTGATCCACCCTTCACCAGGGAGGAGTTTTCAGCGCATAAGCTGAAAAGGCAGAAGTGTTTAATTCCTGGTGGAATCAGTCTTCACTAATCAAGTCAACTGTAATGCCAGGAGCAAAGGTATCAGGATGCAAGCTTCAATGGGGAGAGAAAGGGTTGGAGGATACTTAGATACTGGTAAAACAGCTGGGCCTTATGGAGTTCGACTGAGGGTACATAAAGGCCCTAGGCAATTTTATAAGTTACCTTTAAGAATTTGCATTTATAAGAATAAACTTAGATTCTGTTGGAAAAAAAATGGAGCTGAGGATTCTTAGACCCATGCTAAAAAATTCAGGAATAGAATAATTGAGTAAAGGGGTGAGAAGAAAGATCAGTCTGGAATGTAAGTAATCTGATGTCTTTCTTTGTAAGAATATAGGATTTACAAGTAAAAGAGATGTGGTGTATATTCTGTATCTTGAATGAGATGTGGTGTATATTCTGTATCTTGAATTCAATAGGGTTTGTGATGCCATCTCATATGACATACTAATGGCATGGTCTAAATGCTGCTGCTATAACCTGGCTGCAAAATTCCGTGGAAAATTCCTCTCTGTGCTTTCACAAGACAGACTGGGGAGAGGTACTGAGTGGGGTTCTGCAGAGATCTGCTGTGAACACAATGCTGTTCAGTGCTCCAGCCTCTCGCATGATGGACTGGGGAGTATGACAGGCATTGCATAGGACGCCAGCTGTCCTGGCTTCTCTTCTGATTCTGCTGAATATTGAATGGGCGTAAGAATAGATTTTCCTTTTCTGGCTGTTCTTGAGCTGGTCGCCTACCTCTGGTGACCTCTGCGAGCACCTCTTGCTCCTGGGTGTCCGTCAGGCTTCTGCCCTGCGCCCACCGCTGTGCCCGCGTGGGCCTCTGCTCAGGGCTGCTCTTTGTCCTCGGGGGACAGGGGCTACATGATGAGGAACTAAGCAGCATCTCTGGGTTAATAAAAGGGTTTTCATAAATGAATGAGCTAACCCCCCTCCAACTGTTTGTATAACTGACTATTTTCCTGGCTCATCTAAGTTTTGAGTAGACTGTCTTTGACAGAAAATACTAGATCTGCTAACGTTCACTTCACAAGCAACTTTATCTTTCATATTTCAGGGAGAGAGGCTCTAAAGCTGTGAGGGATTAGGGGGTTTTGTTTGTTTTGATCTCCATAGTCCTTCTCTAGCAAAACAAAATTCTCTTTTCCTTGGAGGCGAATTATAAGATCTTCAAAGCTAATAATTGTCCTCTGTCTTCCAAGTGTACGTTGGAGCCTGGGGCCGCAGACTTCTTCCCGCTTGTACTTCCCACAGCCCCAACAAGCTTCGCTCTGCCTCTCTCTGGTGATACATTAGTATCAATAACTTTCCATCCCTAACAAGATCAAACCCCACTTTTATAAAATACTCTTCCATTTTTAGATCGAGGGCACCCTTATATTTCTCTGGACTTATACTCCTTTATAATGGCAGGCTGGTGCTTCGATGAAGTAGTAAAGAGGGACACCCATCACCCAATATACTAAATGCCCAAAGCTGAAATCAAAATTCTCAGGGCTTAGCTGAGTCCAATTCTCTGTGGTCTGCAGGCATTGAATTTGTCAACATGTGGGGGAAAGACAAATGCAAGCACAAAAAAGTAGCAAAACTGAAAAAAAAAAAAAAGGCTCTTTAAATGTACTTTTTGCCTTCAAGGCTTTTTGTTAATTGGAGATGGAGGCTTATATGTGATCACTATTTAAAGAGGAGGCAACTGCCAGCAATTTACAGTTTAGATGCCAAGAGACAGCAAAGCTGTGAGAGGTATTGGTCACGTTCATAAGATTTCTCATCTAATTGTCCGATGCTGTCAGTCCGCAGCCCCTGCAAAGGCGGCTCCCTCGTAACGCGTACATGTCAGCAAGTGCTAAGTAACAGTGCGGCCAGACCGCAGGAGTCAGCATCGTAACAAATTTGCAGCCTTCCCCTTATGTTTTCAGAGCAATAAGATGAAAATTTCCAGGTCCTGCTTTGATAGATCACAGCTTGTAATTATAGTCACGTTGCATGGGAACGTGGGCACACTGCTGACTAGCACAGAACGAGAGACAGACAAGATCGAAGCCTCCCCGTTATTTTTTCCCCTCTTTCAATGCGTTAACGTGTGCCTATTTTAGGAGTTTTGGTGGGAATGTTTTTAAACCCTTTTTTCCTCCCCTGATTTTTATAGCTCTGAAAGCTGTGGCTGTCCTGCTTTGTTCCCCTTTTGATCAATTTTTCTTTTGTTCGACCTTTGTCTCTTTGCAGGGTATTCACTTGACTCCACGATATTCCTGATCTTCCTCCTCCTCCCTCACCGCCACCCCAGCTCTCCACCCGCTCCGATGCTGGGAGCTCTCCTGCCTCCAGCTCCCTCCCCAGAGGCAGCCCCATCATTATCACTCTCCTTCACTCTCTCCTTCCCTGACAGCCCGAGAAGTTCGATGACACACAGTTTCCTGCTTAAGAGGAGGCTGTTCCCCACCGGCATTTATTTATTTAATAACTGCTTTCACAGTGGTGCCCTACAGTTTACTGTGGAAGACGCAAGAAAGGAAACGAAGCACTAGTTTTTTGTAGAAGATACAAAGCAGAAAATGAAACAGTGGATTAGAAGGCCCGAGCTCATTCTGCGCCGTCAGATGTGATAGTGCTGCGGAGTAAAGGCGTCTGGGTCATAGTCTGACAAAAAACTAAACTGAACTTTTGAACACTTTGCCCCAGCCTAAAGTCCTGCAGTCACATAATTCACAATACTGATAAATTTACTCCAGAAAATTCAATGTTGAAACAAAACCAAACAAAGATAAAAAACAAACAAACAAAAAACAAGGGTTAATTCTGTGCTGGCAGGTTTTTTTACAAATCAGGTATTACCTATTCTCAACTGGGTTTTATTGCACCTCCCTCAGCTATCCACAAGTGTTTTTTTGGTCGGTTCTTGGCCCACAAAATGATAAAGGCCCAAAGCGAAGGTAATTCCTCCAAGTGCAGGCTCTCAGCCTTTCTTTTCCTGTGGTTGCGGCAGCTGGACCTCTATAGCTACAACCTTTACTTTGGACATTTGTCACCCCAGACCTCTCCATTGCCATAGTAGCCAATAGTGCAGCACAGTCACTTACGTAGAGCCTACCAGCTGCCATATAAACGGCATTTGCATTCAGTCCTATAAGTTGTGACCGCACATGGATCCTGGATCAGAACCTGCTCAGGCTCGGGGGATTATCTGCTGGGCACTAGTCCCTCAGCTGCAAAATGGCCAGTGATACACACGTACTCTGTGCCGTTGCCACGCGTGGGCTTAAAGAAGAGGCATCAAAAATACTTGACTAGTGGAGCGTCTAACCAAGGCTTTGAAGAAGGCCTGTAAAAAGTCCTGGGATGCTGATAGGTGCTCCTCTGCTGGGGGGTGTCTGGTCTGGGCCACGGAGAGCCTGGCTGCAGTTGGTGTGGGGGTGTGGATGCCGCTCCTGGGCGCACCTGGGGTTCGGTGGTGCAGCCCTTCAGCCTCCCTTTTGCAGGGGTTGCTTCCTCTCCTCCAAACGAGGGTTCCCATGGATGATGACTTAAGTTTTCTGAGAGTGGCAATGCGGGTGACAGTGGTAGCATCGGGGTAAGAAGGATGTCCTCAGTTCCCAGCTACTCTTGAAAATGTCCCAGGATAATAAACAGGGCACATGAGGGACAATCACCCTGCTGGGCACTTTGCTTTTTTTTTTTTTTTTTTTTTTTCCATGATACATCCAATTTTCTGGACACACTGCCAAGTACTATTTTTTTCCAGCAAAACTGTCTAGTCTCCTCAAGCTATTCAGCCCCCTGACTTTTCCACATCAGAGAAGTCACCTTCTCCTGCCCGTCTCCCCTCGGCAGGTTTGACAAGACCATGTCACATCTCTGCCTCGGGACCTTGGCGTGTGTGAGGCTCTACTTCTAATCTCGTCGTTTTTGCTTGTGCCGTCTCCAAAAGATTCCCTACTGAAGAGGTACAGACACAATTTTGGAAGTGATGGCAGACACATTCACACATCTCACACAAACAGGAGCAGTTTATTTCTGTCAGAAAAATCTTCTGGTGACAAGCAGTTAGACTGACTCTATGTCCATCCCTCAGCATTTATCAATAGTTCTAAGTATTTGACTTAAGTGATACTGAAAATAAGGTGACTATGATTTATGATTTCTGGTGAAAAAAAAAATAGGCCTACAGAGGTAACGTTGTGCCCAGAATGTTTTCTGTTGAGTTACCTTTTTTTTTTTTTTTTTTTTTTTTTTTTTTTTTTTTTTTTTTTTTTTTTTTTTTTTTTCTTTTCTTAGGCATTTAATTCCACATGAAGTGGGTTTTAGGTACCAAATGCCTGGGTATTTACTCAAAAGTAAGAACTTCACAGTTGACTTTTTAAAGAGCAACCCCAATGTCTCCAAGTCCATTTAGTTTCTTAGCAGAAAACATTTTCTTTTCCAAATACTTTAAAACCAGCCAGACCTTTTCAAGTTACTAAGCAAATGTATCTAGACAATGAAGATACAATACTTGCCCACAGGAAGATCAACTGAATGCTCCCTCTGAAGTCATGTTGCATTTGGCCGCAACCTCCTAGGAGTGAGAGCTGAAGAGAGATACTACAGTTTCACTCACGTGTCCTACCCTGTGTGTAGTGTTACCCGTGACAACAAAAACTACAAGGAGAAAAATGCTAAATATGCTCTTCTAAGAGATGGATGCCCTGGAGCTAGAGAAGCACAAAGCAGCTCCCATAGGAGAGGAATAGGATTTAAAATCCTGATTGTTGTATAATAATCTCTGCTATGTTTTTTTTCTTCTTATGAGTTAAAAAAGGTATTTTCTACACATAAAAAATGTGAAATGTACTTGGTGTTAAAAGGCAAAAGAGTGAAGAATATGTAATTTAGTAAGTCAGAGGATGAGTGTTGGAAGAGCCCTGCATAGATTCATCCAGGCATGTGATGATTTGAGAAAAGAAGCTGAGTTTGAAGGAATTTTTAACGTATCTCATTTCTGAAGTGCATAAATTGCTTTAGGCATTAAAGAAAGCTGTGACTCCAGCTTCAGAGAGGGATAGGCCAATGAAAGACAGACTAAAAAGCCTAAACTCAAAAAGCCCGAACAAGTGGGAAGGACTTATCTCCAAAGGTTGTATTTTCCCAGTATAGACACTGTGGTCAACATGTTCTCCTCGAGGAGCAGTGCCTGCCGCACTTAATCTGGTGTGACTGTGGGCTGCCACCAACGACGACAGTCTTCCCTCTTCATGTCCCCACTCCCACATGTCCTCCTGTTCTCTTCCCTGCACTGCTGGAGGGATTACGCAACTTTAGGGTGAATCAGCTCCACTCGTCCGACAGAAGACTAATGTGGATTTGATGGGATAGTTTTCTTTGGGCATTCCCAAAGCTGAGCTGGAGACAGATGGGGAGGAAGGGGGAAGAAAATGATTTTTACCTCTTTACCTCTATCAGTTTTAGCTGAAACATTTCTTACTGTGGTCTTAGATAGAAGGATTTCAAAACTGGGAGAGCCCATGAGGAGAGCTGTTCTTTGCTGATACACTGATGGACCAACAGGAAGGATCTGGGGGAGGAGGAGGTGCCAGCAAAATGGGATGGAAGCGGCAGAATCCTGAGCGGTTTGAATGCTGAGCGTCCGGGTTGTCTGGAGAACGGGAAGCCACCGTCTCAGCTCTTTTCAGGAAACAGAGTGAGCTGGACTCAGGCATCTTCCGTAATCTAGTGACTGGGGAGAGTTTTTACTGAGGAAATTAAAATCTCACTTAGCTTCAACCGAGAAATATTGTTTTTTCATTTGCTGCTGTTCACATGCTTGCTGCTGATCCCAATCTAGCGGATGATGAGCTCTGAAAGGCAGAGGCAGCATAAAATGCCTTGCTGAATAATTGATCAGCATCCCTCCAGGCTAAGGCAATGGATGAATGCATATGCCAGTTAGGAAGACTGTGTCCTCAGCTAATGCTCTTAATTGACAAGTGCTTGATCTGAATTCACATAGTGTGTTTAAAGAGAGGTTATTTATGTCATAAAGGTTTTTATATTTTACAATTTTTCCTTTATGCCTGCTTTTCTGATTAAATGTGGGCACCTCTTGGCCCTTTTATTATTATGGACATTTGGAAATGGATGCCTTTTCAAGAAACAGCGGCGTAAATCTTTAGTGTGATACTAAATCAATGGCAAAGCTCCTGTTCGCATTACCATGCCTGCCTTTTTTATCCAGTGTGTGTTGCCACAAACATGTTACAGTTCCCCATTTTTTTAATTGGAATCGAGGGAACGAATAGAAACCCATAGCATGATGGCCCTGTATCTCATACACAGAGGCAAAACAAAGGGCAATAAAGAGCCAGTGACCTATACAGCAGGGCTGTTGAATCCCACGAGGAGTAAACAGCAGAGATTTCCCACCTTTAAGCCCATTCTACATATTTCTTGCTCTTTGCAGGAATCCTAGGAGTATAAGAAATTTTACCTAAAATTTTATCTGAATTTTACCAGATTTTTACTTCCTATTCTTTTATTGTGACTGACGTTATGCACACATTGTCTTCCAGGATTTACTTCAGGCTCTGGAAAGAAAAGAAAAGCTGAAGAGATTAAAAAGGATGGAAAAAAAGCCAGCATTTGTATCAGATGGTGTCACTGCTTGTGAGCTCGCCCCTCAGCGTTTCGTCTCATCCCAGCTTCTTCAGTGTTGCTTCTGCTGAAATTTGCTGGGTCAGGCTCTCAGAGGCCCTAGGCCATTCTCTTGTCTGTTGCCTTTGGGAAGATTGCTGGTTATTTGCAGCCAGCTGCCCGGGTTTTCTCCCCATGTGGCCGTCTGTGCTGTCACATCTGAACTCAATCATATTTGTTTTACATTCACTGTGATAAGCTGATTTATCATTTCCTATATAAATTATTTAATGTGACCTTGTAAGTCCAAAGTTAACATGGATTGTAATAGGAGAGAAAATCAAATCTGATCTTTAGTCGTTTTATTTTTCAGTCTTTTTAAAGGCATTTTTACTTTTCTTTTGGGTCAGAACCAGGTCCAAAGTATATACAGGTGTGTCTACACACCGTCATACCTACTGCATGTAACCCTCCACACTACAGGAATATTAATCAGGATATAAGGTCCAAGGTGAAGCTTGTGAAAGTTAGAAAGTAGTGAGTTTAAGATCCCCTTATTACTCTCTTTTCATCTATATTCTGCACTGAACAAGACAGAGATACCACAGATGGACAATACGTGCTGATACTGCATAATGCACTTTGCATAGGGGACCGAGTGAAGGTCGTATAGTCAGCTGTAACACTGGCATTTCCTGACTTTTGGATAGCTGATTTTGCTACGCACGTAAAATTCTCCTTAAGCATCTTTCTTGCTGCATTTTTGCTAAAATATCTGGTTCGTTTCAGTGAAGAAAGAAACAGCCATTTGACGTGTATCGCAGGCTATGGGTTGGTGCCCTCGTCCAGATGCAGCCGTGCTCCCCGCAGCTCCGTAGCCACCCACGCCTTGCCCAGCAAAGATTCCCGTGTCCCTGCAGCCCAGCTGAGCCCTCCGGCCCTGCAGGGTCAGCCCGGTTAAACAGCGTGAGCAGCAGCTTTGCTCACTCCCTGCCTCGTTCGGGTTGGGGTGAAAATCACCAAATGCGTATTTGCTGTTAAAAGCGCCGTGAACCAAATGGAAATAATAAGTGCTTTTGGAGAACTGGGGGGTTCTCTCTTCCGCTGAGGCTACCCGGGCCGGGCTGGCCGCTGCTGGAAGGCTGTTCTCTGCGCTGGTGCTCGGGTTTCGCGCCAGTACCTCGGATCCACTGCCTAAGCTGGCAGAAAACTAGTTCGGGGAGCTGGGCTGGCTCCCGGAGGGGTCAGACAGAGCCAGAGGCAGGACAGGGCGAACGGGTGAGGCCACATGGCCAGATTAATCCTGGAAAAGCAGGACCTTGGCTTCTGATGTCAGCTATGACATCAGTGCAATTTTATACTTTTAAATTGATATGGATGTGTCTAGACACTTTCTGGCCCAGTTATCCCATAATCATATCTAATTATTTAATACAGGGCCTGATGCTTCAAGATTGAAACCTCGTGATGCAGACAGGGCCCTGCACCTCCATCTTTCAAGGTACAGACTGTAAGTGGCAGGAATGAAGCCCTGTATCAGTGAGGTACCACTTACATGCCTGTTTTTAAATATAATGTAGAAAGAGCTTCTTTGATTCCCAGTATATTGCCTGCTTGGAGGCTTTTCAGTCTTTTGATCACAGGTCAAATCCATGTTCTTTTTGATGACGTTAAGACATTTTTTTTTCTTTATTTTAGTGATTGTTTAGTGCAGCTGCCAGTGCTGTCTCGCTGCTCCGGACGCCCTGCGACGTGCGCGATGCAGCTGCGCCCGCTCCGCAGCCTGGGCAGGGCGGCCCAGCCCTCTCCTCGCGGCCTCCGGTGTTACAGCTCAGCTGGGGGCTGAGCAGGACTAACCACAGATCAGGGTGCAGCAAACGAGCCCTGCAGAAAACGCCGCCGGCCTGGCAGGCTGGGCTGTCTCGCCGCGAGCGGCCAACACAAGCGAGGAGGCGGGAGGGCCACTGGCCGGAGAAGGGGAGCGCTCCCTGCAATCACCCGGAGCTTTACAGGGATCCCTTTATGGATAAAGTGATCGTAAAACTGCAAGATCAGCCATTTTTTGCTCCTCAGAAGTACCCACATTTTATTTTTCCCTTGAGTGGATTTACATGCTAAAAACGCACTAGCGGTTTATGAGAAATTTCATGTGGAGTTGCGTCAGTAAAGGATCAGTAAAGTGAATCAGTAAAGACACTTCACAATATCTTTCTTCCTAAAATGAATGTAATAAAAATGAATGATTATTTTAAAATAATATTTTTTTCTGGCATAGAATAAGAGTAAGAGGGAGGATATTTTATACTTACATACTTGGAATTGTAAACAAAAGCTGTGGTTTTCTCCTGTTTTTTTAGCAGCAAACACAGAAGTGTGCAGTGATTAGCGTTAAGTGAAAGCACTGTGAAAGAACGGTGTTTTTAGAAACTGACAGTGACTTATCTTCACAGCTGGCACCTATTAATGCAGTGAATAATTTCTGGAAACCTGGATAGGCTCCAAAATTAACACTATCCATTAAGAAAGACCATGGAGTGCTATAATTGTGTCAGAATATTTTGGCTGGCAATAAACAAATCATTCTTAATGCTGTATTCACATCCATTAGCACAGGTTTCTAATCAGAGAAGCTGTAAATTTATATTTAATGCAACTTTGTCCAACCCTACTTCAACACCATTGTGAAAAATAACAATTTTTCCATCATTTAGACATCAGCAATTTTTGTGGGAACTAGCCAGTTTGACATTGCAAGTTTTTTTTCTAGTAACGTTCCCATGTTAATATGTGCACAACCTCCTCAAACTGCTCGTAAGCAACACAATTGCTTCAGCCTCAGCAATGGAGCAGCAAATTACAAATTGTCCTCTAGCTTGTTTTTGCACACCCACAGAAAACTTCTCCCCTGCAGTTGTTCTCAAAAGACATGAGATTCCATCTGCTTATTTTCTTTCCCAAGCAGAAAAAAAAAAAAAAAAAAGGGAAAAGAAACCAAAACCATATAAAACTGAAGACTATATCCATCTAAACTTCTTGAAAACCCAGAGCAAAGGCTTTGATTTAAGTAGAGTCACTGAAGATTTACAGGACAGACAAAAGAGAATTCCAAATCTTTGTCAAAGGTTGAACTAGAATCCCGTGTAAACAACCTGCAAGCAGATTTAAACAAGAAAGAACTCGGTCCCCTTGTTTATTTCAGTGTAAACACGTGATGCTGTCCTGAAATGAAGCCTGTGAATCAATTTAGGCGGCAGTAAATCTGAGTCTGTTAACCGCGAGAAAAGGTTCCTCAGCACGGACATCTGACACAGCCTCAGCGCCAGTGCTGGGTCGTAAAGCGGGAAGCCGCGCAAAAGTAAGAGAGATTCCCGCCTGGATTCTGGGGATTTAGGTGTTGTAAGGGCCGCCTCCAGAAGAGGCTCTGAGAAGCCTACAAAGTGCTGTGATTTACCTCATTTGCCGAAAGTGCCAAGGGGCTGCTGGGAGCCCCTTGCTCCCAGTAAGCTCTTGGGAGCTCTTGGGCACATAAAAGGCGGTGACAATAATTACTCCTGAAAGCATGCTTGTAATCTTTCTGTGGGGACCTAAATGCAAAAGAAGTTAGCAGAGGGTACCGGTATTCTGGAGTAATGTAACCGCGCATTCAAGCAGAACTTTTTTTCTCCCAATAGACTAGTGCAGTTACCCTAATGCAGCTGAAAACTGTGGTATGTAACTAACACTTCCAAATTCTCTCTCTGCCCATCTCTGTTTGATTTTGAATGCTAAAACAGTGAATGGCGCTCACATTTGCCCACATGAACTATTTCATGTGCAACAACTTATCTTAGAAATACAAGATTTGTAGGGAATAGTTACTTCATAGTTTATTACCCTATGTATAATATTCAGTTGCTTCTTAAAATAAACCTATCAGCTAATGAACTTAGTAACTTAGTATTTGATTGTTCTTCCAAGAAAAAAAAAACGCTAACTTACTTTACATAAGACATTTTTGACCTTTGGAAAGCTCTTGGAATCAGAATATTACCCTTCTTCCTTGCCAATTAAAACTGAAATAAAATAGTAGACAATAAAAGAAAAAATTTCACCCAGACCATCTTCTGGAACTGACTGTCTCATTCTTTTAACTCCCTGGTTTTCCCACTGTCCAGGTACAGCTGCAGCACATTCATGTTATCACTGCTGTTCCTGCCGCTCCTTCTCTTTTTATATAGGAAACATTCTCTTTACAATACTTCTTGTCTTTGATAACACTGGAAACAGACATTTCAAGGTTGCTTCTGAACTTGGAGTTTTTGTATAGCGATACCATTCATGAGCACATCTGAGGCACTGTGACTGGACTGGTCAGAAATAATTCTTCCAAGCTCTTTGCTGAGGACTTCGAATGGAAGCGGCGGCACGCTGAGGGAGATCATCCTGGCTATGCCTGGCATGCCAGTCTGTTCTGCGCCTTCCGAACATCAAAAAAAGCTTATATAATCTGTAATATTGTCACCATAGGTGACTTTTATTGTCACATTTCTAGACCTTGAATGTACTCTAAGGAACAGAGAGTACTGGAGTGTTTGTGGTACGTGTCCTCTTATGGCTCTCTGAGTGAATTGTTCCATACGTAAAACTGTCGCTTTTTATGCACCAGGCATTCAAGATCCTTTCTTATGGATTGCAAATGCATCACCTACGCTTTGGGTACAGCACTTTTTGCAACAACTTACAGATAGAACATTTTTAATCCATTTTAATTTAAAACAAAAATATTAGCTACTTCAGAAATTCACCTTTTGCCAGTCTTTTATCGCACATATCTGTGCAATAATACAAAAACACAAGGGTGAAACTTTATCCACAGAGCTAAGCTCCTAAAATCTCACATGTAGGCTACATACAGGGGACATACATTGACAGTATGGTATTAATGACTTACAGAAATTACTATCGGTGATAAGCAGATCTATAACTCAATAAATGATGAGTAAGCGTCATCCTTCCTCACTAGCCCTTTTCCATGATTCAACTCAATTGGGCAAAATCAGGTAGGGAAGGTGGCCTCATATGTTAGTTGCTGTCCCTGAGCACACACAAAATTATCACCTGCTCCTCAGTGTCCCTCTTCTTTGGAAGATCTGGGCCTGAATGGTAGAACATTTAATGTTCAGTTTTATAAGGCGTCTCTGAGCCGGGGTTAACTGCAAAGAAGCTGTAGACCTGGGCTAAGTTATTACTATCTTTTGTTTGCTTTGCATTGTCATGTAGCAGAAAAAAAAAAAAAAAAAAAAAAAGTATATACTGATGAATCTATCTTAAAACTGCAAATAGTTTTTCTTCAATTTGGCCAAGATTCACCATATATATCTTTACTTTATGCCAGACTTTGTGGTACCTTTTCTGTTTCTTCTTGTTGTGTTTCTTCCGGGGTTTTCTTGTTCAATATTGGCATGCAAAATTCTTTTAAAGAAAATCTCAAAGATCAACGTTAAATTGGAGTTAATATTTAGAATATATAGTATGATATATAATCACCCATTTATATATCATTAATTTAACTGAAAGTGCTCCCAGAGAAAATATGATCTACATCTAGTAATGGCTACTCACATCAGAATCTAGATCCCTTTTTTTTCCCCCCAGATTTCATTGTATCTGCAACTGATTAATTGAATGCCTCAGCTGAATCTTGGCTGGACAATACTGAAGAGATTGAAGAGTAAACACATATTCTTGAACTGAAGTCAACTATTTATTTTACTTCTCAGAGGTACTCAAAAAACCTTTACTACTCAAATCTAAGATGTCTTTAAATTATAAATGGAATATTCTGTTTTTTTTTTTATTATCTTATACTTCGATCTATCAGAATATTTCTCAACAGACACGAATCTGCAATATCTAAGCAGAGGGAAAAACTCTTGGAAAGCATTAGTCTTTTTTCATCTTTAGCGTTGAGGAAAGTGGGCAGTTTGCTGTCAATGTTTAGTTTACAAAACCTGATTCAGACCAGCAATTAGTCATGCATATCGATGTGACCTGGTGATTGAAGACTCCTGTATGTCCATGCCTCGTCCCAGTCAAGCCAACCAAGAATTCCTGGTGGTTGGTCCATACCAGCATGATAGAGGGCACTTCAAACAGTGCTGTGTTCCTCTTTGAAGCTACATCATCCTTCGGTGGCTACAGGGTCTAAAATGAAAGTTGGAAGGATAATGCTGTGGTACCCAACCAGTTCTCTGGCTTCAAAGATTATAGATTACGCAGATTTGCTTTGAAAGATTTATCTATCAATAACCCCAGTATTAATTAAAATAATACCCTTCTGCCTTATAATGTGTTTTATTTCGGGACTAGTCTGCCAGTCTTTTTCCTCAGGGATAACATATGAACATCAAGAATTCAAAATTCCAAACTCTTTTAAAATAATTTCTTGTCAGTGCTGTTTTGAGTGCTTGCTATTTTAGCATTTCACATTTGCCCTACCTTGGAAGAATATTATGATATTCTTTATTCTTTTATCTACATCCTATATTCTTTTAGACTAATCCAAAGAGCTCTATATACTTGAACGTTCTGGTCTGTCAGAAGGATATCTTATCCTGGCAAATGTCCACCTGGTATCATTTAAACCAAAGCAGCAGAAACTATAATGATTTTGAACCTACTCGCTCAATTCTCATCATACAAACCCAAGTTTGTACCCCAGCACGAATGCATGACCTTTCCGTGACACGATTTAAAATTAAGAGATACTTAGCTTTTGGGCATGCCATCAAATTATAGAACATAATCTATCTTAAAACTACAACTTGAGTAAACCTCAATTTGGCAGACCAGAGAGATTATGATTCATGCTTTAATTTTATCTGTCAGGTGCTATTGGGAAGCTATTCTGGCTAACATCCCAGGCAAATGCTTAAGCAGCCAGACCATAGCTCTTAGAATTCGTACACTTTTAAACTTTTAAGCTCTACTGCCTTTCTTGTATTTGACCTCCTGAGGTTACCAAATGAACACAGAGTCAGTCAATCACTTCCTGCCACTGTCTTGTTGAGGTGCTTTTTTCATATGTCTGCTATATAATTTGTTATCTCCTTCTGGTTACACAGGGACAGACACTCATCTGGAATTCATTGTACAGGTCAAACAGCTTGCATAAAGCTATGCTTTTTAACCCAGGCTGAGTATCTAGCTCATTTTAGCACACATTAATGACAGTTTCATGGCTAAAGAGTTTCTGCTGTGCTTTTCCCTTCTTCACCATAAAATAACATTTCCTTCAACAAATAAATCCAATTATAGGACTTTTTGTTTGTTTTAAGCAATGAACTACAGATATAACCACTGCATTTATTGGAAATCTTCTTACATGTGTATCTAACAAATATTCTGTTGTTCCTATATAAGCTAGAAACTCACAATATTAATTACTTTTTATCTGCTTAAATATTTCTCCAAGGATGAGGGAAATTGTAAGAAGCCTTTACTCTGTGTTCTAACTGTACCATAAAAGAGACAGTTAACACTTCCTTCTTAGCTATATTTATCAATATTTATATGAAAATGGTAGTAGTTACAACTGATTTGCTGGGGACAATTTCGGATGTAAAAGTTGTCTATAATGCTACAGAATTTGAAATTAATTAAAAATAGATGCTTCTAGCCAGTCTTCATATAAATCCAATCTTTGGGAAAACATACTTCTTCTGTACACCATCTAATTTAGCAGAGTAAAGATAAGGATTTTATTCTTCTGGGAGAGGTACATTAAGGCACTCTATGCCCTTACGTATTTTGCAAGTGGTAGCTACCACACTCCAGCAGAGACCTGTGGGTGCGTTTGAAGGCACAAGTCAGACGCTGGCATGCAAAGCTGACGTAAAGCTTGTGCTTACACTGCATTGATCCCAGGGTGTCTTTGACGATTTCTCTCTAATGCTACAGCAGAGTGCGCTGAGGGTTAGTCAAATTTATGTAGTGGCCACAGATGATGGTAAGTCCAGCTCAGAACTAAGTAGCCAAGTTTGTCCTTTTTCGCGGTCCGTTTTGGGTAACCGTGTTCTCTTTCCCTGTCTGGCAGGCAGAGAGGAGCTGTTTAGCTGGAGCTAAAGCTGTTTAGCTTTGGCACCAGCGCTGTGCAGCAATGCCACCCGGCCGCTCGCAGGCAGAGCAGCACGAGCGCACGGCGGCCCTTGCTTTAGCAAGAAGCCTGACTTCAGTGTTCAGCTTCAGGTGACGGTGACCTGCAAGGATCACCCTGACGAGCGTGGTCTGTTTTCCTGGACCTCTTTTTTTTTTTTTTCAGGTTAAAATTGTCTTCAAAATGGGAGCGCTGCAGGATGAGCCAGTGTTTCTTCTTGGGTTTTGAAGAATTTGAGGAGTCTTCTACTTGAGCAGTTACCTACCAGGAGGAATCAGCGCTGATCCGTTAGGACTGACAGGCTCCTCCGGGAGGTTTCCCGCTCCCAGACCCAGCCCACCCGTCAGGCCAAGGGCCTCGCTGTGCTCGGAGCTGCAGGCAAAGCCTGAGGCTGCGCGCAGCGTTAATTAAAGAACTTTGTCACTCTTCCTCTCTCGCATTTATATATTTATTTTGGAAGAGAACCACTGTAAAGAGCTTCCACCAAGTGTTACGTTTTTACACAGGCCAGCCTGCAACAAGGCAAGTCCAACCGAAGGATGAAGAGGGAGAAAGGGGGTGGTAAGATGTGTTGCGTGGTTATATAGCGATGCTGGCGCTGCAATAACCTTAGCACAAGGAGTCGTCTTCTCCTCAGGAGACAGGTTTCCTCACCTGACCTTGATTCTTAACCCACAACGCATCATGTTCTCTGGAGCTAATCCCTGTGCTCTTTGGGGGGTTACCTTTTGTTGTTTAGATGCCATATTTTATATTCATGTAATTAAATTGAGAGGAAAAAAAAAAAAAAAAAAAAGGGGAAAATGCAAAGTGGTTCTGACTGCACCGAGGCTGCATTCAGAGTATACTAGCATGAATTATCTTTCATGAATTATGTCATGAAAGATATGTTCTTTTGCAAACCTGAGCCAAAGCCAGTGACTTCAAGCCAAAAAAAAATTAATAAATAAAAAAGAGGTCTCTTATGAGCACTCTAACATGCTGCACCTTTATTAAATCCATAACTTTCTCTAGAATAGTGTGTGAATTGGGAAATGGGAACTGGAGGGGATTCTCATGAAGTTCTCTTACCTCAGAATATTGTAATGAAAACGTAACGACCTGATGTATCTCCAGTGTATCATTTGAGATAAATTTGGGATTGTTTTCAATATCTATATATGTGCCCATGAGTGTCTATATTAGTATATGTATATAGGGATAAGTAATGAAGTGTGCTTTTTATTATACATTAACAAGGCATCCTTCTTAAAAAGTCATTGTCTTTGTACGTTTTTATCTGACAGAGAGTTTTGTCCATTCACAACTTTGTATTTCATTAAAAAAGACAAAGTGTATTTGGAATATCTTTTTTTTTCCTCCTGATGCCACAGTTCTACATGTCCAGTTTTTCCCCTTCATTTGTCAGAGATAATGTCAGAGTCAGAGATAATGCATGTGAGACAAATTCTGATCCCCAGGTAAATCTGGAGGAATTTATAAAAGAGAATTACAGTGAGAAAAACAGAATGGCACTTAGATCCAAAGGTGGCCTATGCCACTTGTGAACGCAGTCGTTGCAGTAGGTGTTTATGTGTCTGATGGCCATTGCCTTGGAGTACTGAGCTGGAGCTAGAACTTGCTCAGGGGCTTTCAGTCCAGCATTTACTTTTCGCTCTGACAGGTTTAAAAGATGCTGTGTAGTGTCAGGAAGCTGGGTGACTTTCAGCCACATCCCCTAATCAGACTCAGAATCCTTTAAATATTGCTGTCAAGTGTGAAATCTCTGGGCTGCTGTTCTTCCTTTGGCACAATTTCTGCTGGAAGCCTGCCAGCTGCACAACACAAAAATAGGAAACTCAACCCCCGGGCAGATTTTAACACTTTAAACAACTCCTGAAAGAGAGAGCATCAGTGAAGGCGAGAGGGAAATGAGAGAAGAGTGAAAGATGGCAGAAAACAAGATGAATCAGAGGCTGGGGCAGACAGAATGAGCAGAGCAGCTGGAAAGATAAATCTCAGATGGAAAGTGCGGGCAGAAAAGAAAGGATGAAGTAGGATGAAGGAACAAATACAGAGGAGGAGGAGAAGGGAAAAGAAATAGGAAAATCACAAACGGCAGAGGGGAAAAGAGGCAGGAGGGATAAAGGCCAACGATGGAAGCGCGGAGCAGACCTGCGCAGACAGCCTGGCGGGGGCCCGGCTTGCGCGTTAACGCTCGCGCTCGCCCGCAGGCAGCCGGCCCGGTGCTGATGTCAGCAAGCAGCGGCAGCTGGGCGCGGGGGCTGCTGCTGCGCACCGAG
>VZSV01000004.1:10054121-10093273 GCA_013398735.1 Nothocercus julius
TCTTTCCCCACCCCCGCTCTCATGCACAGAGCCCATGGTGGCCCTTGAGGTGGATGGTGACTCCTGGGTGCCGAGGAGCCGCTGGCAGGTCGGGGTGAATTGTGCCCTGTGTGCCCTGACAAAACACAGTGACTTCCCCAAAAAGGGCTTTCCCCCCTCCCCCTTTTTATTTTTTTTTCCCCCTTTTTTTCTTCCCACCCATCAAAAATGCTTGCGGGGGATTAAGCGTTTCCCGCGCGGTATCACAGCCTGAACGCGCGCGTGTGGGGAATCGAGGGTCTCCCAAAACGCACAGGAGTGCACTCGTACTCTTTGTGTGCTGACAGAATATTATTGAAGGGCCCTTTGTTGTGATTATCGCACCTATTGGCTAATCCTGCCAGCAAGACAAGTTTCAGTGGCGATGAAAGTTGCAACCCTATCAAAAGCAGCAGTTACATTTGAGGTATCGTTCAAAGCGATGTGGAATATGAGCTACGACAAATGTTATATGTTTGAAATTGAAAGCGCGAGGTTAAGTCAAATTGTTTTACCAGTAAGATTCTCCCTTATTTCTAATCCCTGTTTCCTAGACTTTGGGGAAAAAATGAATGAATGTCCAAAGTACTTCTGATTACTTTGAATGCTGGTTGATCTTTTAAATAGGGAAATCCGTGAGTGAGATAAATGTGCTAGGAGGACTTGTATCTGTCACGTGTAATTTGGTTTACAGTCAAGGTTTTGTATTTATGGCACAGGTAGATGTGTATGGATGGATAATATTCAACAAAATAATAATGCTGAAGGGATGAATGCAAAAATCTTTAAAATAGCAGGAACGCAGGTAATACCCTTAAAAAAATGCTCGCTGTCATAGGCAAGGTCAATATAAAACAGTGTTTCGCCCCACTGCAAATTCTGTGGGATGAAAGCACTAAAACCTAAAAAAAAGAATTTGTAGAAGGAATAAGAAGGTAAACTAATATTATTATGGCCTATTCTTTTTCTCTTGAATATTTTGGGAGCAAAATACAGAGGTTGAATTTTGGTGTTCCCTTCCTTCCTCACAGTGTTCTGATACACAGAGGTTTAGTTGGTCTGTTGATTTTTTTTTTTTTTTTTTCCTTCTGGTCAAACACCACAAAAAATGTGTAGCTGACTAGGTTTATGGGTTTATGGATTTCTTTTTCCCTCAAGGTTTAAATGGGTCACATTTTCATATGTGTGCAAAGTCCAGGATTTACACATCGCATGAGACTGAGGTTTTAGACTTGGCAATTTTAGGCCCCCAAATCTGAAATTAGCAAGGAGACCTTTGTGTCTCTGGAGAGAATCATTAGGGTGCCAAAGAGGCACAAAAGGCCATTTGGGTGGATTTTTTTTTTTTTTAAAGGAGCTGGAGTCCGAGAAACCAATTGGGGCCCTGTTAAAACATTTGCTCATATTGCCTATGCAATCAAGTGCTTTTCATCAAGTGTTGTTCAAAATAACAGTGTTGTGGAGTTCAGATGACCCTGGGAAATACTTTTTTTTTTCTGACCAACCCTTTTGCACTAAAGCAGGCAATTGTAGTAAAGATGAATATATTTGAAAGCCCTTGGAAATTAGTTATAAAATTGATTAAAACTGCTGTAGTTTTCATAGTAATGGTGTACAGTTAACTTTGTGGGAATTATTTTCAGGTTGGTGTGTGGTTTCGCTGTTGAATAATTTCTTCTCTCTGAAAGAATTATCTTTTATGCCAAAGGCGAGACAGGGATTATGGCCTTGAAAAAACGGTGGAATTTTTGACATGAATAAAAATGATTCTTATGACTTCTTGATTGTATTTTAATATACTTTTAAACTGAAACAGACTGTTTCGTGGCATTGAATTAACTTTGTCTGTGGCAGTATCACCTTGCATGGTTAAACTGGGCTCTGCTTAGATGGAAGAGCTCCAAGACAAACCCTAGATGCTGCAGGAAGTGGTGTAAGTGATTCCCGAGGTGTCAGGCTTCTCTTCCCTGGGCTTCCTTGTAGCCCCAGCGTGGTGCTGGACTTGGATGTGCTATGAGTCAGATGGAAAGCTGCAGTATTTTCTGCCAGTTAAAAATCCTGTTGCCTTTTGCTGTAGAACAGTTTCCAGAGCTTGGTAATGTCATCAAGGTGCTAAATTCTCCCTGTAGATACGGCCTTCTTATTTACTTGCTAACCTAAATTGTTCTGTATTGTTGCCTGGGTACTGACAAATTACTATGTTCCTCTTGATAAGAGACTGTACTGAATATAATAATTTTCTATATGTGACCTTTAAAACATTTTGAAATCTTTCTAGATGAAAGATGTTGTATAGATGTAAGGAACCTAGGGCTGTAATAATCATTCCTTACTTGGACAAATCTCCTGCTGAAGTTCATTAGAAGCACGAGTAAAGAATGCTCGATAGAACCCTAGCGTACTGTGGTATAGAGTGAACTGGTAATGAACTCTATATTTAGGTTGCCTAATAGTTTCCATTATAAAGAATTTGTAAGATCTCTTTGAGAAGCTCTATTGTTTGCAAAAGCCATTGAAGTTTGGCAAGAGGAATGGTCCTTAGGCTAAATAAGTGGTTTGATTTCTTTGCCCCATGAAATTGTTTAAGTTTTGCTGAGGCATAAACACTTGAAAGTCATCATTTCCCCTCTGTCACTTGCGTCGTACAGAGAAATGAAGTAATAGAGCACTTTAAACTAGCACCACTGTAAGAGCAACAGTGGCAAGGAGGCTATGCTGACAAGCCTGGAAGTACCCTGGCTTTAGCTTCTGATGATATATCGTTGCAGGGTTGCTCACAACTGTTGCTTTCCTCAAAGAGAGTTGCCTCAATGGGCATATTCCCATTTCCTTCTTTATTTCCCTCCACTCACTGTCTGGCACTGTCTGCATCAGTGATCTATGAATACTGCTGTTGGTGGCATGTGGATGCTACTGGTATGTGAATACGGGATGAATTTCAAGAATTTGAGGGGATCCCTGAACAGACCTTGTTGCAGCAAGTCATTACTTCCCCTTTTCTTTCCTGCAATATGATTTTTTTTTTTTTTCTGGCCATCAATTATGATTGCTTATGTAATTCAGGCATGTTACAAGGGCGAGGTTCAGAGTCCCAGCCTTGCTGAAGGGCATACTGGGAATAAGTATGGAAGAGCGTTATATCTAAAGGGATATATATTTACAGGGAATAAGCACAGAAGAGGATTATATCTAAAGGGATATATATTTCCTGTTCTCTCCTGTCTTTTAAGAAACTACATTACCTCTCCCTCCCTTCTTGCATCCATCTTCCCCAGATCATATTAACACTTTATTGTACAGATAGTGGGGTAGCATCTGGATTTGAAAATATCTGTCGCTTTGTACTTCGTCCTTTGGTTCTTAAACTTGCGTACTGAGTTCTGGTTTGTGGTTACCTGATCCTGTTCTCTTCCCTATGTAAAGGATGAGCACCCAGGGGAGTATAGTGAGAGTTACAGATAGAACTGCAAATCTGTCTTTTTTTTTTTTTTTTTTTTTTTTTTAAACTTTGAATTGCTTAGTGTGATACTCTGTTGCCTTCTTTTAACATTCAGAAACAGTGGTCTAGGTGGAGGGAAGTGGTACGTGATTGCCTTCTCCCTTTGGACTTGACAGCATTTCTGATTTTTCAAGTTAGCCAAATAGGCAGAATTCTACAGTGTATTTTTGCAAATAGTATCCTCTAAATTAATAATAGAAGGACTATTGTGCAAAGGTAACGACTTTATGCTTCTTATGCTGTCATTTTATTTTAGTTTTTAGAACGGCTTTTATTATTTAGTAAAAACTTTATTCTGAACCTAGAGAACACACTATGTAAACCCAAAGCCTTTCTCTTCCTTTTGATGAGGGAAGACATGGGGAGTAAGGAGATAAGAAACACAAGTTGGCTTCTGTGAAGATATGTTCTGTGAGATGCATTCCTCTCTGATAAACATGTTGGGTCAGCTGTTATATGCAGCTTCATGTACATAACAGAGCCCCTGAATTCTGTAGGCAGGTTGGAGTAGGGCCTCGCAGGTTAGGATCAGTCTCTGTGGGATTCGTATTGATGCCTCCAACACCTTGGGCTGCTCAAGTGTATATATATATATACACACATAGTTATTATTTATATGTGCATATCTGTGTATATAGACGCACAGGCACACAGACACACATGCACATATATGTGTGTATATAGGGGTGTGTGTGTGTATTTATATGTATTTTATATATATATATATAAATCCTTGTAAATGAGGGCATGTCTGCAAGTCTTGCTCTTTATGGGTCTCTGTTTCTGCGTTGCTCCTTTTCTTTTGGCTTAAGGTCCGAAAAGCCAACTTTAAATCATAACCAGATGGAAGAGGCAGAGATATAAGGAACTTGGGGGCCATCTTTGTATGTTTGCTTGATGCTTGGTGTGTGTTCTTTGCCTGTACCTGAGAATACAGCTGTTCTGTGTATGCATGCAGTTTAGAAATGGCTCTGACCAGCTCAGAAATCCAAGATACAGGTCTCTACATGAAGCTGTCACGAGCTTGTTTTATGCTTTGATAAGCATAAATAAAATGCTTGCTTTTTGTCTTGGATATCAAGGTCATTTTTCTTCAGAAAATATGTGCAATTTGTTTAGTCATGTACCATCTGGATGTTTATAAGCACAAATCAGTTACATTTAGCCAAATCTGCTTGTATTGCTGCTGAACTGCAGTACAGCTGAGGACAGAGCTGGTGCTAACCGTGTGCGTCTGCTTCAACGTGTCTGCTCCACTGCAGCCTCTGAGGGGCTCTCTCTTGTGCCTTCCAGTACGTAGCCTCTGCGTGTGTGTGTGTGTGTGTGTGTGTGTGAATATGGGTGGTTGTGAAGGAGAAAAAGAGGAAGAACCGGCTGTCGTGCTGACTTTACAAGGGTGAGCCTAAACGAAGCCTAACGTGCTGTAGAGCTGCTCATTATACGTGGTAGTTTGGAGAAGGAAACATTTGCAGGAGTGAAGTGAGGTGGAAAAAAAATATAAAATACATGCTTTGCCAAGCTCTGTATTGCAAGTCTTGTGTTGTTAGCTGAAGTATCAAATTATTATGAGGAAGAATATTAGTGAATAGTTTCCTTTTAGTCTGTGTATAAGCATCATGTAACGTAGACATTCTGGACCTCATTTTTTTTTACACAGTTTTAAAAAGTGTTCTTTGCATCATAGTAGCAATTATTATCCCTGGAAAATACAGTGAAATTTGGGGATTTTGCAGAGGGTAATGAAAATGAGGTTTTGTTTTGTTTTCCCATGAGGAATAAAATAATAATAAAATGATTTTATTTTACTGATATGCATAGTTTGCATGAAGAATAAACAGGCAGTTAAAAGAAAATAAAAGATAAAGCTTATTTTTGAAAGACTACATAACCTACTTTTTAAAAAAAAAAATTCTGCTCTTAAATCTGTGTAGTTTGAACCTGATAGATATTTTAATGCATTACTTTAAAAAGCTCATGAAAAAATGTGTGTTTGTTAATTGTGAGCTTCGTATTTTTAATCTCACTCTCTTTCTGTGACTGTCTTTTCATTATGACTCTCTTTTCATTATGACTCTCAATCTATGACCCTCTTTTCATTGCTGCTATTTGGTTTTGGTTTTCTCTTTTAATACAGTCTCCCCAAAACAGAGCAAACTGCTCTTCGTTAGATTTTAGGCTGTGACACAGTGGGACCTGTTCATGTTATCCAAGACAGACCTAAACCTAGGTTAGTTATTTCTTTTTCCATTACATTTGAAGGGGTGGTCATAGCAGCAGGCAGCAATTTAGGTAGCTGTCACTGGGATTTGGCCTTCTGTGTGTATATGACTTATGTAATTAAACACACAAAACAAAAAACAAGTCATCCCTTTCCATACAGCTCTGTCTCTACCCTTCTCTGGTAACTAGAGCTGTCTGAGAAGTTATCCCAGATCTCATTGGAGAGTTAGCCCCCTGGCAGACCCTTTTTGTCAGTGGGCTCCGCAGGGTCAGAGGAAGGTTCTTCCAGTTAGGAATGGCTTGTTTGGATAACCTGTACTTATCCAAAGACAAGAAATATATATTTGTATATGTTTTCCATGGTTGCTAAAGTAATAAAACTTTGAACATGCGTTCATTATGGGAATGCTTCTAGGGCTAACGTGCATCTTAAAGATGGCCTGGCTCATCCCTGCTGCCTTACAACATGGAAAAGGTCTTTGGAGAGTTTAGTTCCCTGAATTGAAGGGCAGTCAGTGATTTTGGGCAATACCTATCTGAGTTTTGTCACAAAAAGCCTCCAGTGAACACCTGGAATAGTAGTAATGTTTTAGCCTCCCTATTTCTGGTGCTTTTGTAGTCTTGATATTTTTCTAAATAAATATCCAGCCTTTCTGTTCAGCAAGTTAAGCTGATTTGTACATGCCCTATTTCCAGTGAAGTTTGAAATTCCCAATATACTTGTTCTGTGGTTATTGGATCGTGCTTTTCATTTTCACTCATCGTCTTCTCTCTGTTTCTGAATCTTTCTTTCCTAGACAAACAATATTGCACCAGCCTTTTCAGAGGTCACAGGTTTCCTCAGTGTCTGTTGTGGTTCTTCATTCTGACTCTTCACTTCTGCACCTCTTTCTTACCGCGGTGCCTCCGAACTGTAGCCAGACCTTCAGCTTAGTCACTCCTAGTGTAAGGCTTAGTGGGGTTGGTCCTTTCCAAAGTCTTGCTTAAATAGTGGGGGCTGTTGGTGCTGCCTGGAGTGAGAATTTCCCTTTGGTGCAGCAGATGTTGACATCTCTGTGCTGTGGTCTACTTGGTCCAGTACAGTCTTACATTCTTTTGTGCTGTACTTTTACTTGGCTATTTTCTGTTGTTATGCACTTGTCTGGCCTAATTATAGCACTTTTTGCTGCCTTTCTTAGATTTTACTTATTTATTTATTTAAGTCATCCTAAGTCAGGGCTAGCTTGATATGCTTCTTGTTACCTTTCAGCTTGGTGCTATTTAGTTGTTTTATTCTTTAATCCTAGCCATGAATGAATATATTAAATAGTAATCCTTGTAAACGCCTTCCCACTACTACCACTGATGACTGAGAACTACTATAAAATAAACAAACCAACCAACTGTGCACTTCATTTTGGACAGCTTCCTCACTCTCATATATCTGTATATTTGAGTGAGACAAGGCAGCATTTCTTGCTGTGTCACAAGTCAAGGCTCAGGGCACTTGCTGCTCTCCCCAGTCACTGAGGCAATTTCTCTGTTGGAGAGAAACTAGACATGCTAAGCCCATTGGCCTTATCCTCTACACTGCTTCTAATTGATGTTTTTAAAAAAATGTTCTAGGATCTTTCTGAGGTTGAAAGTTAAGCTGAATGACCCTCAGTTTCCTCGATTTTTGCTCACTCATGTTGTGATCTCCTCCCCTCTTCTGTAATACTTGGTGACTTTACCCTCTTCCCATAGTTTTCTGAATGATTTGTTTTCTAGAGTGAATTTCAGTAGATGCTATTGACTGCCACATGTAGCCTGCTCTGTTTCCTATTGTAAATTGTATTCATATTCCCTTGTATAATTTGATTATATGGAATTAAACTTTTGTATGGAGAATAAAGAAGCCTTCATGCCATCTGCTCTTAGCTTGCTTTCTCTGTGTAATAATGGGCATGCTTTTCCTTTCTATTTCCATTATTGTGTATTTTCTTTTTAGGCATTAGTGGCGAGTGTTTCAATATGTTTAGCTTTATTTTGTTAGTGGAAACAGCATCTTTGGTTTTAGTTCCAGCAGTGGTAGTCTCACCGTACCGTAGTCTCACTCTTACCGTAATCTGTTCTCAGTAAAATAGTAAGCTGTCTTGGTCTGAAAGACCTACTTGGAGATTCAATATGATAAATACAATGCTTGCTGATAAGAAGGAAGCTCTTGTACTATCACCTGTAGAATGGTCAGAAGTTACATCTGCCCTGTGACTTTTTGTAACAGTTTATTCCTTGCTTTGTAACTGCCCCCTAGGCCTGTTTAGACCCTGGTACAAGTATCTGCGTTTTCCATCTTGTAAGTCAGGTTAGGGCAGCATGCTTCGCAGGCAAATTCCCAAGGTGTTAAATAATGCTTTATCTTCTTGGCTGATGCAGCTGAAAAACCTTTTGCGTGCTTTCATGCAGTAGCTTTTTTGGATGAGTAGGACGGAGAGATGCTGAGAACTGCCTGTTTTCTGTGAAGCTCATTGCATGGGTACGTGGTACATCGATGCAGAGCAAGCTGCAACTTGGAGAGCTCAGCTGCAGAAAGTGGTTGGCAGCCTGTTGGCTGGCAAACTTGGCATCAGAAATCAGGATGGAGACTACAAGATACCATCTTGAAGTTTGCTACAAGCTTTTTCTTGCCTTTTTTAGGAGATTGGAGTAGGGCTAGGGGGAAGAGAGGGCAGCTTGAATAACTGAATGGAAACTTTCCTGTTCTGACTTATTGAAAGTCTTGGCTTAATCTTTAAGCATTTCTGTAAAACTTGAATATAGCATATCTGAACCACATAGGTCAAATGACAGTGCTCCTCAGGAAGAAAATGTGCAACTTAATGGGGATTTTAAAAATTATTTTAAAATAAAACTCTACAAGCTGAAAAAAGTTTTTGACACATTTAGTGAAATTTATTTCTTACAAACCATGTCATGTTGGATACTCAGTGTCATGAGCTGGAAGTTCTGTGTTTGGCTGAGAAAGGAAAAATGAAGAAGAGTGATGAGTGATGATTCTGTGACATCATCTTCTGTGAATAAACCAGTTTTGTTAAGAGCATTATGGAGGCCTGGTTTAATGGTGGCTTCTCCTTAAAAGTGGTCATCTCTGTGGGGCTGCCTCAGAGTGAAGGAAGTTCCTAGGATGCCACAGTCTTCTGGGAGGATCAAACACACCCAACAGTGCAGAGCAAATAAGAAATAAGGTCAGAAACAAGTCTTTTCCTGTTTAGTCACAAAACGATCCATGCCAAATATCTATCTTGTTTTGTGCAGCAGTACCAGTGCTTCTACATTGGTATGAACCTCATTTTTTGCGCGTGTTTTTTTTGCATAGGTGCAAGAAGCCTCACAGTTTGTACAGGAAGGGGACAGAGGAGCAGCCTGCAGGATCCAGTCCTTGGTGGGATTGGAAGTTGGGAGAGGTCACTTCCCCATGAATCTAGGGGGCTGTACCCGTTGCCTTCTCTGCAGACTCTCAAATGCTGCCTCCTCGATGCATGTTTCTAAGGAAATTGAGCTTTCTGCTCATGTGTAGCAAACTGTCATCTAGGAAGCAGCAATTGGTTGATTCTATATGTTTCTCAAACAGAACTTTTTTAATATGAACATCTCTTATGTTTAAACATCTCTTATCAATGAACCACATGGTTTGTGGTGCATGGGGAAGAATTTTTAGTAACATGTGAGAGGTTGAAATCTTAAAAATGGTTCTTGAAAAAGGAACATTTGATAGCTGCTTTAAAAACTAGTCATGAAGATGAATTTGGGTTTTCTAAAGGCCCCGATACAGATATTTCTGCTTAGGGCAGACCTTTATGCACTGCACCAGTCATCTGCAGGAGACTTGCTGGTCTCATCTGTTAAATGCCAGCTGGAAAATAGGGCATTCCCTTAAAGGGAATGATTAAATAGGGATGCTGCCTCAAGGGGTAGTTTTCTGCACATTTGTACAGGGACTGATAAAACCGTATGGGTTCTGTAAGTCTGTTCTAATTGAATCAGCTTTTATTGAAAGACAGAATTGCTAGAAATGCACTGAATGGATGAATTCCAAGTAAATGATTCACACAGTAAAACAGTTAGGAATATTAAAACGCTGGGAATCAGAGCCCACTGAAGGTTAGAATTAAAATATATAGTATATGTGTAGAAATTGCATTGTTACTCTGTGATTCACATATGGGTCTGTATCATATTTTCCCATACAGACCACTAATTCAGTTGTTTGAATTGTCAGAATTACTGCGTTGTATAATTTGCAGAGGCAGCGTAATGTGCAGTGAGCACTCTAGAATATGATAGGAGTGATAGTAATGAGAAAAAATAATTTTGGATAACAAAGTCGATTATTGCGTGTTGAGGATGCTTCTAATCACAAACTGCCTCACTGTAGAAATAAAGGGCAGTTTCTCACAAGGTGGCTTTTTGTGATGCTTAGCATGAGCACATTCTTGTGGCACTGCAAGCTAAAGGTAATTTAATGTGATAGTTTTGTGCTATGGATTGCTTAATAGAGTACTGATGATTGGGGGAGCATGAGCTGATCTGTGTTATAATCCAAAGGCTGCTTCTCCTGCTAGAGAATTGCTAGAAACTGCTGTATTTGCTCTGTAAGAAGCAATAATAGGAAGTATTTTTAGATTTACATAATGTGACTTTAAGTGCCGAGTAGCCTCATTACACGTACTGCTAGATTCTGCGCCTTAGACCACAGGTTGCAAGCTCTACTTGGCCACAATATTTGCAATACTGCCTAGTGCATGCGCCACATTCTATATGCTTTTCCTTTTGTTTTAAATACTATTGACAAGGTGCTTATGCAGAAATCAGTCATAGATTCCTGGGGAACTGCGAGGTAAGTTATGAACCTGCTGTGGTGTTAAGGGGACGCATGTTTGTGCTGGCTTCTCAGTGAAGTTGAACAAGCAGTTTCTTTAGGTTTGGAGTATTAATCACCCCCTGTATGCCTTGATAATATGTATCAAGGGACAAACAGTATTTCAGGGGTAGTTAGACACTCTTGTTGCATAAGGCGCTGCACAAAGAGTTTGCGGAGTAAATGTGGTCGTCCATTGAAAGATAACTACGATTTAAAAGTGCATTTTGCTTGTGTAGCAAATCTAGAAAAATTAAAGAATTTACTTTAAAAAGATTGATCGGTAGGTACTGACTTGCACATGTATGGAGAGACGTATCAAAAGTTGAGGGGTGTGTGTGCGTGTGCCTGTGTAGATTTGTTGGTATTTCTCTCTGATTATTTTGGAATGATTTTGTGTGTTATCCACCGCTACTGAAATCTGAAAAATATTTCAGGATGTTGCTGAAAATCTTTACTGTCAAACTTGAAAAATTCATTGTTGTCTTGAGGCACCTCTGAGAGGTCATTAAAAATAAGGAATCTTTTTGCTTCTGTACTGCTGGATTGCGTGCACTTACACCTTAATTATAGAGATTTGTACATAAAGTGGAATAAGTGGCCTAAAATGAAAGATTGAAACTTTACCCTCTGACTTGCATTGTAATAAGATTCTGCAATTCAGTATGTGTCAGTTCAGCTGAATGACTGTTGATTGTCTGGCTTATTACATGAGGAGAATTGTTGTAATGACTTAATGCATGTATTTGTGTTTCAGGGCTATTGATTTCTTTCTATATTATAAAGAACTTCTTGAATCTTAGGAAATTCTTTATCTGTGTATTTGTAAGTTGTCATGACAAGATTAGGATGCTAAATTTCATTTATATCCATTTGTTTATTCTGACAAAGAGAGAAGACATGCTTGAGGAAGTGAAAATGTTAATTACTCAACACTTTTAAACTACCTGGTCTTCCTTTTAGAGAGTAAGAGGGTGTAGAATTGTATTAAAAAGAATGGAAGAAATGGCCAGAGGAAAAGGTGTTCAATTCTTATTATCTTCTACGTTATGGTACTCCACTACTTGATGTGGAAAATTCTGAAATACATGTTTTATTTTGGAGTCTGTTAGACCTTCCATCATCTAGGTCCAAGTCATCCGTCCATTATGGAAGATCATATTCCAAAGCTGCTCATTGTAACCTGTCCTGTGGTCTCCAGAGTAGAAAGCCATCTTGGCTGCAGTCCAAAGTTACAGTTAGAGCTCTGCGTGATTAATGTCTTTTCAAAAACACTCAGGTGGTATGTTAGATACTACATCGCTGCCATATGTAACTGTAGCAGTATTCTGTAGAAGTTACTTCAATGCTGTAAAAATTGCTCAGAACCTTCATACTTTAGTGAGGATATTCTCCTAATTGTATGTATTATGTGAATGCTCTTGTGCTAAAAAACATTTCTAAGTACACTTTTTTTTTTTCATATCCTTTGGAGACTTTTGCTTGTTTAAAAAGCTGTTTACTGTGAAATAGCTCTACAGGCATCATTCCAGCTTGACCACTCACTTGCTCCCTCTATGCATCTACTTTCTTTGGAGATAAGAAGTGACTTCCTATTTTTAATGTAATTGATATAATTACTGTCTTAAGATATTAGAGAGCATCTTAGGATCTTAGTATTTAGAGAAGTGAGAACATGTCGTGGAGCAGTTTTGAGTAAGAACGAGGAAGAATACGATGATTAAGTAGAAAGTGCAAAGAAAAGCTTTTCTTGAGGGTTCAGTAATGACTGTGAGCTAGAAAAATGGAGATGAGAGTATTACTGTGGATATCAGATTCCTATTAGCTTCTTGAGACATTAATATTTAGGATAGACCTGTGTGGAAAATGATCTTCATATAAATTATAAGATATTTAAAGCCTGTACATTTGTATTGGAAAATGATTCAGTCTAGTAATGAAAGAGCAGGGTAGGTTTGGAATTACTCAACTTTGATCTCAACAAGATTCTTCTGCACTTAACTATGTTATCTTTGAAATTTTTAAAAAAGATTGTGATACAAATATCAGACAAGAAAGATTTTTATTAGGATCTGGTTAAAGCTGACCTTGTTGCTTCCCACGGTTTTGTTTAATTCACAACAGCATATTGATAATTTAATTACTTAAAATGGAATAAACACTAGAATGTTAGTTTTTGTTTTATTATTCATTCAAGGAGATCGTTTAAGGGAAGAAAAGAATAATTATTAGCTTTACAGGAGTTTCATTTTTATTTTTGTTGGCAGTTTCAGGAAGTGTTGAGCAAAGGTGCCTGTAGACTTATGAGATGCACAGCTCCACGGAATGAGCGTGTGTGTTTTTCTTGGTGAAGTGATGTATCAGGGCACATTCTGGCTTGTAGCTACACTCTTAAAAACTCTTATGGAGAGGTTCTAAATAAATATGTTTTGTTACTTATTTCTATTATTATTATTATTATTATTATTATTATTATTATTCAGGGTTTTGTTTTTAAAGTAGTGAATATACAAGAGTCTTTGTGAGATGTTTGTGAAATCAGCCAGCTTGGAGTTCATAACTATGCAACTATTTCACTATCTAATATTAAGTTTTGATAATATGGTATGATTGGAGTGAAGACACAGTCATAACCATTATTTGGTTGATTTTCTTTGTGTTGTCCAGAGATCGGAAAAGGTGCTAGATGATATAAAAAGCTAAAGGGAAGTGAAACATTAATGCGGAACAGAGTGTCATCGCAATGTGCAGTCCTAAGTGTGAATATCTAAATTGCAGCACTTTATTTGAGATGTATGGCTGAAAAAGGAGTGGAACTTCTGCCTTTCAGTACCTGACCCTATACTATAAATCTTCCAAGTATGTATGGAGTTGTGTGATGCAAAATACATTTTTGCTGTTAACAAATGGGTTATGCACTTAATCATGATGCTGTCATCAGAAATGGCCCCCATCCTGTTATTTTCCTGCATAAAGACCAAAACCGTAAGAAGGAGATGACTGACCTTAATCTATTCAACAACCTGTCTTCCACTATCAGATATTATTTCCATGGCAATGTACTACTAGATAAAGGCAAGTAAAGACTTTCAGTCTATCTCCTTGACAAAAGAATTGGATTAGCTTTTTAATTCTAATAACTGAAGGCTAGAAAAACTAAGACATGGTTAATGAGGCATTTCTGATGTTCTCACTAAATGAGGTAATAGCAAAAATTGGTAAAAGTAGTAGTTGGTACAGGGACTACTAGTAGCGTAATTGAAATGAGAGTCACTTTGCATAAAAAATAGAGTATTGTGGCCTAGTCAGCCAGGAACACACACGTGCCCCACAGCAGAAGATGGAAAGGAGATGCCCAAGATGTTGGGGCACTGGAGAGTAACACATTTTTTTTCAAAATGATGTAAACTGCAGTTGAAAGAAGTGCACGCTTCCGCTGGTTTGGTAGGAAGTGAGGAATTTCAGATTGTGTGCAGAATGAGCATAGAGTTTGAGAGTGGCATCTAAAAGTTTACACTTCAAAAAGAAGACAGACCCAAAGGGGAAGTGTTTGGAAAGGAGAACAAGATATGATTAAAATAGTAGTTAGTTCTATCACGGTAACATGATGTTTTTATAATATGATACGTATTATTGTATGGTTCATGCTATTTTCAAGTATCCAGAAATTTTATTGTAGGCATTGCATATATCTGTGTCTGATTGTACATTCTATTGTGGCCTGATATCTTAAAAATCAAACGTTTAATATATTGGGGATGGCACAGAAGTGTATGCCATTTTGCAGAAAAAGAATTTGAGTTTTAATGCTAGAGGATATTAATATTGTGCAATTACTTTACTAGAAGCTTAACCTGTGATGAGGGTACCTGTTTTGAACTTGAGGAGAAAGGGTTAAATGTTTTCCTTGCCACAGATTTGGCAGTAATTTTGCAAATCTCACAGATGATTAATGCTGTATGAATTCTTAAAATAGTATTATCAGTCCCTATGCAACATCTAATTGACAGGATTGTCTGCAGTAAGGCTCTTCAGTAAAGTTTTCTTTATCAGTGGAAGAAAACTAACAAAAGCTGCAGAACATTTGCAGAGATTTAAGAGTGCACATGGTGGTTACTGCATATCATCATTTTCATGATACTTCTCATATGTCAGAGTTCTTCTTTCCTTTGTGCTTCTGCTGATAAGTAGCATTAAGGATGACAGTGCAAATGCCACCTGAGATGGATGGAACATGAGGGTAAAAGTCCACCATTAAGGATAAGGTAGATCTATGGATAAGGTAGATCTATCATTTTTATATGTAATTGAGGGGAAAATAGAGAAGTCAAAGGAAGAAACAGGCAACATAATTACAGACAAAGGGAGAAAAGAGTGTGTGTAATTAAAGAAAAGATAGGTGCTGTAGCAAAATTTTTGCCCTCCAGATAGAAACCAAATGGCTTAAATAATGTAGAAGTTGCATAAGCAACTTTCTGTGCACCACGTAAAGGAGGGGAAAAAACCAAAGGGGTGTGAACTGGATGAGAAGTGGAGGCATCGTCATGATCATACTGTAATAGTCGTATTTTTTCATGACTGTCAGAAGTGCTTAATTTTGGGAAGGTTGTTTTTAAATAATTACGATAAGTAGTTAAAAGAAAAAAGAGAGGGAGAAAGAGAGAATGAGAGAACAGAAAGTGGGATATAGAAAAACTTCCAGTGGTCTGGGAAGACGATTGACTTTCTTCAATGCCTGCAATTATTTTAGGTGTTCTTTCCTTGAAGCTCACTGAGCTTATGCTCTTACACTTTGACTGAAGATGTTTAATTCGGAATTACATGACTCTGGTTTTAAGGTTCACACTACCTTATTCAAAACCACAGAGAAACCTACTGAGTTTAGTCTGAAATTCATACACATGCCCTGTGTTTATAAATGCAGCTTTTGCAACAAACTCTAGTTTTTTTCCAAGGAGACATCGTAAGGAAAACGTGTAGTGAATGTGCATAAAAGCCAAAGCATTTCTTGTTATCTTTGTGTGCTGGTCCTGTTTCCATTAGCAATCAGCTTCTCTGGAGTCTGACTGTAGATGACTTGTGTAAGTAGATTAGTTACTGCTCGCACGGCCTTTTGGCAATAGTGGTTCTGATAATTAATCTTTGGAAAAAACCCCGGAGAGCGAAATTGAGGGCACTGATTGACTAGGTTAGTGGTTCCCAATGAATGAGGTCTGTCTTGCTAGTGAGACAGATGTAGTGAATATCTGAGGTGTGAACAGAACAGATATTTGGCAGCACGCAGGACTCGTTAGTTGAGTCCTGTGCTGGGAGGTCCTTAAGGGTAGGCTAGGAGTAAGTAGCAGTTTAGAAGATTTGGGAACTTCTTTTAACATGGAAGCATCTATCCAACTCTTCTGAATCATCTGAAAAGGAAGAACATTTTGATTTTGAAAAATCATATGGACTATTTTATTTCAGAGAAAAAGCATGCTGTGCCCAGGGACAAGACCACATCGGTAAGGTTTCTATTCCAAGTATTTCTAAGCTCTCTTTCTTGAGGGATGAGTCTGCTGTCCTGAACAAAAGGTCAGCGCCTCCCTGCAGGGAGAAGTTTAGATAAGCAGGGCTGCTTAGGGATTAGGGGGTCCTTTGGATAAAGTCTTTCTAGGTCTGTGAAACTTACTTGTTAAGAAGTGGTGATCTTTTACAGAGGAAGAAAGAAAAAAAAATGGTGTGACAAGGGAAAGTTATGGAATATACCCCATAGAGATTCTGCAGAGAAATAAATGGTGAGTTTTGGAAAAATACAGCACACTTTTTTTTTTTTCTGAGGAGGAGCTGGTCTTTTCTGGGAATGAAAATATGATATTCCTATAAGATAAGTGTGCTACGTGTGGAAGCTAGAACTGTTCTGATGAAAAGTATGATTTGACAGTGTAAGCATCTTTTCTGTCTCGTTCAATTCTTTTGTCACTCAAAGGTAGCTTCCAATATCCAAAAGAGAAACTTGAGTCTATGAAACAAAACCAGACTGGTGGTATACTATATGATTACAGCATAATATCCAGCAATTTCTTCCTAATTTCCAGGATGGAGCAGGATATATATAATTTCTTAGGAATTCAGTGAATTGAAAACACAATTTTATCTGTTCATTGACAGAGACGTAGAAGCAGACTCAAATATTGAACTAGTTATCAAAGGAGAAGTGAGGCAAGTAAATTGACCAGAGATCAGTAATAGACTGAAATGTTTGACTTCACATGCTTTATTCTAAAAGCCTTTAGTTATTTTGCACGTGTAGCACTTTGCTTTAAGAAATGCATACTTTGCTACTCAGAACAGGATAAGGTTCTGGCAAGAGATTTTTGTCTGAATTGGAGCCAGGAGATAGATAAACATGAAAGGAGGAAAGAGAAGGGCATATTAGAATGAAAGCTCTAGTTGGGGGATATTATTTCTGGGTCCTGGTCATCTGTGGAAGAACGTCTTTCAATTTGATGGAAATGCCATCGTTCTGCTTTCCTTTAACTTAGGACATTCTGCTAGGTTTAGGCAGTAGTTTGCCTTCTCAAAGTAAAATGTATGAAGCATAAGGGATTTAACTTCAAGAAAGAGTGTGCATTTGAGGGTGTCTCCATCATTTATTTTCGTATTTTCATAGCATTTACCCTGTGAAATGCATACTCTAGAAGACAGTATGAAGACCTGAGACCCCCCAATAGGTTAAAAAGGGTGTGTGGGAAGTCCTGAGATGTAGTTACCTCATCCAGCTTTTAATACAGAAGAATGCTGAGAGAACCCTAAGAAATGAGCATTATGCTGCTTCATCAAACTGAAGAAGAACTAGTGCGTAGGACCTCTGCAGTGTGCTTTGGCCTGGCCTGCCGAGGCACCTACCTTTTTTAAGATGTGCACAAGTGGATTTTGTTGGCTGTGATTGATTAGTCGGAGTGATGGGAGGCTGGGAAAGTTTGGACAGCATGAGGAAAATGACTGTTTTGCATGTTGGGAGGATGAGAAAACTGGTTCTGTAGGGGCCAGGCAAGGCCTGTGTGGCTGGCACTGAGTCAAGCTCAAGGGGTTGGTTGGCTGCGGTGCTGGAGACTGTTGCTGTCCCCTCTTTGCGCTGCTCAGCGGCCTTGGCCGGCTCTGTGTGCTAAGGGTGTGCGGCACCAAAGGGATGTATCTTCACAGGGTCCTGCGTGCAGGGAAGCCTCATGCCATCCTACCGTCCCAAACGGTTTGGGGTCATTTTAGACTTAGTTAGGTTTGGAGTTGGTCTGTGCAAAACTGTTACAGATTATCCTTTCTGTTTCCCGACTGCAGTGCACGGACCATGGAGCTGGTTCATCACGTAAATAGTTCATGTCTATCAGAAATTGAGCTCAGACTTTGGGCAATGCAAAAGACTTCAGATTGCTTATGGACCCACGCTGGCTGTAGAAGTAGCACCCCCTGTGTAAATGCAGTTATGCTCTGCCTGAGTTAAATAAATTCAGCCGGACACCAGCTGCTTCAGCAGTTAGCGTGCTGGGTTGTCCCACTGCATGTTTGATGTACAGGTGGGGTGACTGCGAGTTGGCAGTTCTTCTGCATGTGTTGATTATTGAATATGAAACACTGCACGCTGCTTTTTTTTAGTGAGGGGGGGAAGACGTGGGCGGTGGGGTTGGGTTTCAAAGCTGATCTGCTTTGTTGTAACGTAACATTCCAAACTGATTAAAATTCCTCTCAGGCGGATTATTGATGAAGATCAGGGTGGAGGAGATTAAGGAAGCATGGACTGCTTGAGAAGTCCCAAATGATGTAAGAAAAGGAAGGTATTGAGTTGTGCCCTCAAGCCATTTCTCTTTCCCATTGCTCAAGTTCCAGATATTTTTCATGTCTAGATAGGCCTGTAAATTGCTTTAGTATAAAGCTTTTTTTAGAAAGTCAACAACAAAAACTAGCACATCCTTCTTGATATTAATGCAGATATCCTAAATAAACAGTTCTCTGCAGCTTCTGTAAATATATCCCCTAGAATGGCAGCAATATCAAATTCCATAAAATAAAATGCAGTCATATCCTGCAACAAGAAAAACAGAGTAAACATGGCTTAAATGATGGTAATATCCTTGTCGATTAGCATTCATGGGATTTGCAGAGAAAACAGTAGAAGTATACTTGAATGCTTGTATTAGTGTCTGTTGGCTCTCTCTTGTTTAAAAAAAAATCGTTTTTAAGGCAGTCATATATAAAACGTGTGCTTTCACAGGTCCTTGAAAGGAATGTGCTAATAGAAATGTAGAATAGAAATGTACTTCAGTAGAAGTAGGCTGATGGCAGCTTAGAAGAAAGGTAATTGTGTCTAAAAAGGAAAACTCGAGTGTTAGAGAGGCTTAATAACTGGATCTGTGATGCTTAGAGTCCTCTTGAAAAAGGAAAGCTTAGTAAATTAGTCCGTTGGTGTTGTTAGAGTGCATGGATCCAGACCATGCTCTTCATCTCTACTGGGAAGAATGGGTAGCTTTTATCTTTTGTAATAGTCTCTTGGTGTTTCCCTTGTAACAACTGAAATGAGATTAGATAAAAGTGCCATCTTGAAGAACTGACCATATATGTAAACAAGTAACACACACTACATTTATGAACATTTCTGTTCTGAACGTGTTCAAAAAAAAAATACTATGAACTGTAGAATTAAACAGCCCTGTCTATAGTCACTTAATCTAAAGTAGCCTATTAAACTGGAGTCTTTAACTGTATTTTTGAAAAGCAGTAGTTTAAAATGTTGTATTTTGGCAAATCATCAAAACTGATTTTTGTTGCAGAATAGTATCTTTTCTTGCCTTTATTTTCTCTACAAGATGGCCTTTCTCTGTATAAAATCCTTCCTGCTTGAAAGACATAACTGAGCTACTCAGTCATGAAGTAGTCTGTTGGCTCAAGACTTCATGAGTGGTACCGTTACCTTCTGAAGCCTGCATGGCTTGCAAAGTGTTTGCAATTCCTTAGCTCCTCTTGAGTAGTTGAGAAAATAATTGAACTTTTGAAAGAATAATCAGTGTTGAGAGATGAGAATTCATTCTTAATCATTTTTTTTTAAAAATTGAATGCTTCATTTAAGAATGAATATAAATAGCATAATTGACACAAAGCTTCAGATGTAAATGACAAATTAAATATACATTTGTCAGATGAGGATTTTTCGTATTTACTAGTAAAAAATAGTATACTTCAGAGCAAGTAATAGCAAAGTAATAGGATAAACAGCCTGATCTGGTTTTGTGAGAAGGAGTTAGGCCAAAAATATATCCCAAGTGAAAATATATCTCAGGAGTAAAGATGGATATTTAATCAGGAGGAATAAAACAAATTTAGTGGAATTCCTTGTTGCAACAAAACCATGCAGAACTTCTTGATTTATTTTTAGTGCGTCTTCCCAAGTGTTTTTAGTCTTAATTGACTTCAGTTCCTTCTGGCAAGGATTTTTTTTTTTTTCCCCCTCTTTGGCTTTTTCATTTGTTTTGCAGTATTAAGCACTGGATAAACTCTTGGAAAGAGTAAAACAGCTCCTTTCATATTAAAAATCTTATATTCTAATACCGAATAAAATAAAAATGAAGCACTTTTCAAAAGGAAGAATATCCATATTTCAGAAAATATAAAATGAGTAAACTGGTTTTAGTTTGGATCGAAACTTGGGGGGGAAAAGCTGCCTTGGGGATCCCGAAGTCCGGCAGCTTCCGCGGCCTCTTGGTGGCGCGAGTGCGTCGCGGTCGCCGAACCTACCGCAGCAGGGCGCGTGTCCTGCGGCGGGGAACCTGATGGGAACGAAACAGCGTCCAGCGGGATTGCCCTCGCTTTGGGAGCGTGAGCTGAAGGAGGAGGTTTCGCTCCATGAATCCTGCCGTGGCGGCGGCTGTGGCGAGCGCTGCGTGCTGAGAGGAAGGGCAGTGCCCGCCGCGCGGCGCCCTCCTCGTTTGGGCAGGGGACAGGGATGCTCCAGCCCTGTGAGTCTGCATGTAACAGCGGGAGGAAGAGGGAGCGCTGAAAAGCCCTTTCTTTAAATCCTCCAGGAAAAAAAGAAACGTTGTTCCTAACAAAAAGTGAATCAAAAGGCTGCAGTGGTTTAAATTCGGTGTGATGTTATAATGAAACGTTGACAGCCATGTAAGTTATAGCAGTATTTGATTTTGTACTGAATGTTACTGTTAATAACCAAAGTGCAGAGAGTTTTGAGACTGATGTTGTAAAGTCTAAGCATTATGTGTATATATATATATATGTGCACACAGGAAACCTCGACCTGTCTCTCAGCTGGTTGCACAACAGGTTCCCCAGCAATTCGTGCCCCCTACACAATCAAAGAAAGAGAAAAAAGACAAAGTAGAAAAGGAAAAAAGTGAAAAGGAAACAACTAGCAAAAAGAACAGTCATAAGAAAACCAGGTAAATTTTTTAGAACCTTTTGCAGTATTGGTAAATATAATAATAATAAAGTAAGAAAATGCTCTGCATTTTACTGCTCTGTAAGTGCTGTGGTAAACTCTTTCCAAAATAAGGCAAAATAGTTGTGTTGAAGTTTCATTGTTTTTTAGGCTGCCTATTAAATGTGAAGAAAACCTGCAGTTTGTAATTTTGACCAGAAGATGGAGACCAGCTGAAAATGAAAGAGAGAATTGGGTACTTTTGCTAAGGGGAACAGATGTCTCTCACACCATATGAAACCATAGATAAGCAAAAGGGATGATACTAGGTTTTGGAAGAGAGAGGTGAGGAGAGCAACTAGTTTTGTGCAGAATAATAGGAGAGAAAGAAACAAAGATCAAGTACCTCGTTCCAGAAGAATGGAAAAGTAAAAGTCATTGGTAGCCATGCAAAAGTAGAATACATTTTGGAGGCTAAACTGAGGTATTAATTGTGACAAGGCAAGGCACATAAATTTCCTAATGATAAAAAAATCCCTGTAGCACATTTAGGATACTGACGGAAACCTTAGGCTCTTGGAATCTTAGAGAGCTTTCCAGAGTAGGCCAGCAAAGGAAGGTTTCTGGGGATCCGATCTGGGGAGAAGTAGCAAATACTTCTCTATGCCTGAAATAGGATATCAGAACTGGGAAGAAATTATGAGACAAGGGAAAAGTTCCGTAGGAGTCTTTAAGGTAAATCTGGTTAGGATTGAGGCAACAGCAGGTGATGCATATACTTGATTATTTTTCTTGTTTTTTTTTATAGTCAAAATTTCTAGCTGTGCAACACACTCAGCTAAACTACTTCTGTTATGAAATATCTGAAGTTAATATAGCAAGTTTTAACAAAGCTAATTAGGTATTATAAATGTAAATATTAAAGGTTAAATTGCAATATTACATTAAAAATGCAAAAGTGAGAAGGAAAAATGGAGAAAACTGATATAGACATTTTGGTCAAAAATTCAGTATAGAGAATTGCGTGAAGAATAAGTACTAGAAACAACTAGACTGTGGGCCTTTTATGCAGGTTGATAATGCTGGGGTTTTTTGTTTGTTTTTCCTCTCCATTTCCATGTTACAGAGCAGCAGGTTTTCAGCCTTCTCTTAGATTCTTCAGTCTCTGGGGAACAAGATGTCAAACTCCATCTCTGTCTAGCAGAGGGAGGGGATGAGGTGTTTCAGCAGAAATGACTGGGACTACTGGAACTCTGCCTGAAGCAAATTCAGATGATAGAGTAAAAGTTAGGACTTTGCTGTTAAAACTCCTGCTAACGTGGGATATGGTATTAGTTTCTTTTTTTGCAGCTAGACCTGGTGAAAGCTGTGGAGTCAGTTAAATGCATAAAGCCATGATGTTCTCAACAGCTTGCACAGAATATAATTCATGGTATTCTTCTCTGAGTCTGTATCAGATGATGGGAAGGTTAGATGAAGAGAATTGGCCAGCAGCACTGTGCATAATACAGAGATCTGTGCATAACTGAAATCACAGCATTTGCTAGGGATACCAGAATTATACCACGAACACAAAGTCCAGTCTAAACTATATATTAGTCTTAGTAAGGTTTTGAAAGGAAGTATACCTGCTGCAAACTGGCATTTTCAGAATTTGTCTTTAAAATTATCAGTGCTGTTGAATTCAAAAAGCACAGATGAGCTTTTCAGACATCAAAATTTTCATTATTAAACAGTGTTCTCTGCCTGGGCTTGTTTTAGGCTGTTTCTCTGGGTCATAACTTGATAGCCACAATAAAAAAAGACAATTTTTAAAACAGAAACCTTAATGTATAATAAAACAGTATTGTTGCACAGTTACCCAAAAGGTCAAGTTTTATATAATCTTTGGAAAAGATGGAGAGGGTAATTTTATTTTCATCTATCTCTGTATTACAGATGTAAAACTTAACTGGAAATACTTTTTATCAAATACTTGTGGTACGTTATTACGTTATGTATTACTCATTCCACAGAGCAGAATTATGCTAATGTTACATTTATCTTCTCCCAAGTCCATAAAAAAGAGGAGGACAAGATAATACAAGGGTTTAGGTGCTTTTAATATGATTATCTGTTTTATTTAGGCCAAGATTGAAAAATGTGGATCGAAGTAGTGCTCAGCATTTGGAAGTTACCGTTGGAGATCTGACAGTCATAATTACAGACTTTAAGGAGAAAACTAAGTCACCACCTGCTTCCAGCGCAGCTTCTGCGGATCAACACAGTCAGAGTGGTTCTAGCTCTGACAACACAGAGAGGGGAATGTCCAGGTCCTCGTCACCCAGAGGAGAAGCCTCATCACTGAATGGAGAATCTCATTAAAGTTTATTTCTTCCAGTTTCCTTAGTCTCTTCTCTTCAAAACATGAAAATACATAACTTCTGCCACCTGTTACCACATTTTCATGACAGATTATCCATGCACAATTGGTATGTTTACTGGAACATAGTTTATGCAGTTAAAAAAATGCAGTCATAGAAATGGTAATTTAAATGCAATCTACTAATGCTCCCAAAGCATTTTCAGACCAATTTTTTTTTAATCTTCATGTGTAAAGGTGCCATGAAAATGTGGTTTGAATGTTCATTATGCAGTGTTATTGGTAAGTCCATTTTCACTTTTAGTTTAGTGAATTCTAACACAACTCTTGGATTCTCTACTATTGGCATGTACTGAATTTAAATTTTTATAACATAGTTCAAGCTGCCTAAATATGTATTATTTGGGAGTTGTGAAGCATAGTTATATGTATGCAAGTCAAAGATCAACTTAATCAACTATTGCTTCAACAGAACTTTCATAATAATTATCTTCTTAGAAACACCTGCTGGTACTTGGTGTGGTTAAATAGGAAAATGTTATTAAATAAAACATTTTTATGAATTTTTGCCAATGTTTGACACATTTTACTAGATTACTGTTGCTGAATTATGTTGCTGGTTTTACCATTTTCATTCACACTTAAAAAACTTATTGTAATGTTTACAAGCAAAATGGAAGACATTCTAAGGATTGATTAGTTAGCTTTATAATTCAGGTGAAGTACTACATTGTCACTATACACTGGTGTTCTGTATTGTGTAACAAGTGTATTGAATCTCAGGTGACTGAGCATTTGGCAAAGCTAACATCTGGAAATACGAAATTTTAGAAAAGCTTTAAAAAGAACCCAAAGTACAATTCTCTTTTCTGCTTAGTGCTGTTTCCTTGCCCCAAGTTTATGTAGTGTCATACAGTCACTTATCATTTCATTACAGAGATATCAGATGTTGCACAAGAATAAGGAAATATCAATACTATTACTTTTTTTGTTCTTGAATCAACTTTCATTTTAATTTGACCCTTTAGGAAATACGTCATAAACCATATGAACAAACTTCGTACCCTGCTTTATGGCATAAATTGTCAGCATATTCGCACTTAGCAATAGACTGATACAGAGCAGAACTATTTACAATCCCAGCTGGTATTATGTAAAATTACCAATAAAATATTTTTGTGAATACAGATTTTGCATTTTTGTTTACAACCAGTAAGTGTTTTGATGCACACACACACATACATGCACATATACACAAAAGTCCAAGATTTAAAATTATAGATTCAGTACAAAAGTCCATTTGGCTCCTTTTTGTTAGGTAGTCCACTCACTTTCCCGTGATTCTTTTCTCTTTCATCCAAAATACATGTTTCTATGCCCATATAAAATTGGATGGACCTTTTGGTAGTGAATCCAGCCCTAAATTATTACTAATCTAAGATACATCTTCCTAACAGCTGAAATGATGGATTTTTGTAGCCCCTGACAATTGTGATGTTTGGTGGTTTCTTGTAGTAATGTATTTTTCTGTTTTTAATGCAGTACTTCTACAGGCACAATGGTACTGTCTATTTTGTAAGATGCTAGTTGTGAAATACAGTTAGTTGCATAAAAAAATACAGTTAGTTGCATAAAATGAAAGTCTGATGTGATATCTGAGAACATACATACCTCATTCTTCGGTGTTGCTGTTTGAACTTTTTAGACATCAAATGTTAATTATAGGCTATTTCAGATGGATGACTACTGATCTATTTGCTATGTATTCTGCTTTATCTTACTAAACAGGATGTTTGTTGATTGACATTACCTGGTCAAATCTTAGTATCTTTAAAACAATGTATTTTAAAGTATTTAAATGTTTTGGGGTCTGGGCTGGAGGTCAGAATAACATACACTAGTTTTAAAAAGAAAAGAACATGCTTCTCAACTTTATTTTTTTATATTTTATTTTTAGGTGGGACTATTTGCGGAATATACTGATGTAATGGATTACGAGAGAAATGAAACTGTTTAAAAGTAAGCAGTTTAATGATAGCAAATCTCATTGCAAGATGTTTTATGAGATGTGCTTCTAATTTCGACTGTAATGAATGCTAACACATTTCACTGTTGCTTGGAGCAGATAATAATCTGTCACCTACAGTTCACTAAACAGGAATCCTATTTTCATTTAAGTTAATATGAATAAACCACCCCGCACTGCCTACAAAAGCTCTCTTGTTACCTGTAGAAATAAGTAGCCGTTTGGTTTGGAAGGAAAGAAGGATTGAGTGGATTTGCTATGATTCAACTGTCACTAGAGAATAATCTCAAGAATACAGTAAAGGTATGTTTGTAACGAAAAGAGTGCAGAAAGGGCTCACAGAAATCCCTGTTCTTTTGTGAATAAGACTTAGAAAAGCTTTTTTTTTTTTTTTTTAAATTACAAATGCAAGTCCCCTAGGATCTGAAAATTGGGCTGTGGTAGTGGCTCTAACGGAAAGTGTCAATATTGCCTAGCTAGTGTTTACCTTACAGCGATGCCTGTTGCGGCATCAAACAAACTTAAAATTATTTTTGCCCATTTATGATTAAAGGGATGTTAACAGTAGTAACAACAGAATAGAGAAAAGCAGTAGAGTTTTGCAATTTCACTCTGATCACGTTACAAATATAATTTAAATCAATTTCACTTTCATTGCTTCTAGATAATTTTGACTCGTAGTAATCCTAAATCCTTTTTCTAACTGTAAATATATTTAAAAGCATCTTTACTCCATTTATAAAAAGTGAAAATCTAATGTTGTAATGTGTTTTGATTAGCTATTTTTTTTCTCTGTGACTGTTTTCTGCATATGAACTGTTATTTGTTAAATCCTAAATATGCACCAGTCTTCAACAGCCATACATTCTGGGTTTCCACGAAATGACGACCCAACAAAGACAAATGTGATGGTGTTCCATGTAAATAAGTTCCTTTATGTGCTGTTTGATTGTGCAGTTTTAGAAAGGAGAAGGGAGGGGAGGGAAGGGAAAGGGGAAAAATGAACTATAGTTAATTCACTGATAAAGTATATGATTGTTCAGTCTTCTATCTTCCTAACTACTAGTAACCATAGGGGGCATAAGGAAATGATTAAATATACAGTTGTAGACTACGAGCTGTTTTTCTGAAATTGAGTCTGTGTATTGGAGATAAACAAAAGTTGTTCTACTTAGTAACAAATCAAATTCTGCCGTGTAAAATCTTGATTCTAAGAGAAGTCATAGTACAAAAAGAAGTATTCAAAAACTAGCTTTAAAAATCTTGATGTGAAAGGTCTTGAAACTGAGTAGGATTGAAATTTTAACCTATTATATGTTCCTCTAGACATTTGATGTTTTTAGACATAAATTATATAGTGCAAACAATTCAAACAAATTTGAGATTCTACAATTTCTGCACTTTACAATGTTTAATATTATAAATAGCTTTTTTTTTTTTTTTTTTTTCGTATAAACATACGAGATATAGAATACTTTATATAATTTGTTTCCACTAGTTCTTGACAGTGTTCAGGCGGGTCTTCTAGACTTGACACAGCTCTGTGGCTTCACGTCCTCGTTTTTTAATTTGTATCTATTCTGTCTCAAAAGCCTGACAGTTTTCCAGACAGTTTGGTTAGATGTTTTTATGCAGGATGGATGTGGCATGGAACTCTATTGTGTTCCTTCATGTACATCCAGGTTTTTTTTTTTTTTTTTTTACTGTATCTGCTGTCGTATAACTTTTGTTGATGCTGTTCTCTAATAGAGACTCTGGGTGTGCTTCCTCCTGAATATCAGAAACCATATGGAAAAGGAAATTAATTTCTCATTTAGAATAGAATTGCAGTAAACTTGACCTGTGCTTTCTCAGGAATAAGATAGATAAGATTACTAGTGGACCAGACAAATATATTATTTAGCAAAAAAAGCATTTTTATGTAACGATTTGGATATGCTGGAAATGCTGTTTGAGCTTTAGAACCTTTTTCCTACACACAGTCAAGCCCTAACTTCTGTCAAAGCAGTCTCAGTTTGAAGGGTTGTAACTTCACATCCTAGCAAAAGATGCACAGTAAAATCAGCCAAGCTGAGGAGAGCTCAGTCAGTTTTCTTCTGTACTGTCAAAACTTTGACAAGAGGGGGAAGAGGTTCAAGAGATTTGTCTAGGGCAATAAACAGATAGTGTGCTTAATTTGATATCCAAAGTAAAGAGCTATGTCTTAACGAAAATTAACAGTATTTGACTACTATTAAAGTGAACAGTCTAATTAGTGCTTTACAGAAATTATTACAACTTCCTACCGAGATGAATATGAATGAAAAAAAAAGGTGCATCAGCAATGTGGGGTTGCACACTTGTTGAGAAATGGTATTCTTCAATAGCAAATGAAGTTTAAGTTACTTGCCTAAGACATTGCATGGGAAGATTCTGGTATGTCTGTAAAAGAAAGCCGAGGAGTCCAGATGCCATCTTCTCTGCCTTAACTATGTCATCAGAATTTCAAACAGTGAAAGAAAATTCAGAAATTTTCAGAAGGAAAATTAGCTTCAGTTCTTATAGTCTTATTGATGCCAGAGCTGTTTGCAGCTTCTGTTTAACTGTATAGGTGGCATGTCAGTGAAAATGAACATCCATTGCATAATACTTAATCCTGCCAAAAATGCTTTCCATCCCAATCTTGTCACTTTTATTATGGGAAACAAATAAGAGTCATCTTAAAGAAATTATTCATTCACACAGGGAACTGAGTTGGTGGTTTAATTTGCACAAGAAAGTTGCACTTTTAAAGAGTTAAACCATGCAAGACGAAGGACAGGAGCATCTTCCATAGCCCAAATGAGTAGTATGGAGAAGAGTCACATTTGTTCATCGCTGTATTATTTTGGTTTTGTAAAAGACAAAATGATACATCATCCTTTTCTCCATATATATAGGAAAACGATAATCACCAGAAAGATGTTCCAGAAAATAGTTTAAAGACTAGTTCCCCAAATGTCAGCTGTTTTAGGGAGGAGTATAGCATGTCTTCATAAAGGAAGGAATATCTGAGCAAGTCATTTGCGGGTATATCCACAAGATTTGGACCACCTGGCAGAGTTGCCTGATACTTCTTGAATTACAGTCTTCTCAGTATTAGAATATTGATCTTTGTCCAAGTGTTTGCAAGGTGAACAAGCTCCCTCAAACTTAACTTTTTAAGAAATGTTGCTCTAGACCGAAGGAGCTCTAATTTACAGCGGACTGAGAAGACGACTTGAGGTGGGGGGCAGCATATGAATATGCTTTTGGATAACCTGCTAACCACCTGCTCTTAATGTTCCTCCTAAGTGTGAGGAAGCAAAAGTATATGCAAGAATGGGATGAGATGTGTTAATGAGATTAACTAATTGGCTCTTTACCCCCTTGGCTCACCAGCTACTAGTAAAATTGTATCACCTTGTCTGTGGTTCAGGCAGTAAAGACACTTTATCCATCACTAGGGAAGGTCGAAGTTGTTCAGAATCACTTAGCATCAGCTACTTAAGCCAAGGCAATGGTCAGGCAAAGATTCTGCATTCTGAATATCCACTTTGGGAATTCAGAGATCTAATTTGGGATTTGTGTGCATCTAATATGCAGCCTGCCCTGAAAATGAAATAATCTATTTCAAGCTGATCCTTCTTTATAGAGAATAAATCAAAATGTTTCAATGTGAGGCCAACTTCCTAAAGGCACAGTCTTATAAGCCAGAAAATCTCCCATCTGTTTGATCATCCCGTACTGTAACAGCCTTCAGATATGGGTTAATCTAATCAAGGGGAATCTCTTAAGATTACATGTTGAATGTCACTACTCCCACTTTTAAAGACAAATTTGGATCCCTCCCCCCCCCTTTTTTTTTTTGCAGAAGTGCATCTATAATGTAAGTGGATGCAATGAATTTGAAATCATCTATTATACTTGCTTTCGTAGGTGATACATTTGACTGTTATTCCCAGGTCTTCAGGTATCTTGGTCTGTGTAAGACCAGGAATGGTATGGACCAGCTCTGGTGGAACAGGGCTTGGGGGCTGTCTATCATATTTTTCTGTATTTCTATGTAGCTGACTTGCTGGAGAGATTCTCGCTGAACAAACTTCCCTGTGGCAATCCCACGCTCTCAGGCTCTCTGGCTGAGGTAACTGGAATTCCGGAATGCCGGTTACTAGTCTTCATATCCACATGCCTGCAAATACCTGGTTCCACACATGGAAGAAGAGCAAAATGCTTTCTCACTGATGGAGCTGTGACTGCACCAGGTACATGGCAGCACATGAAGGCTATTTGTTAGAAATGCTTTAGGAAATTTTTTTGTGAGCTGGCTAAAGAAAGAGATGCACTGAACAGAGTGCACAGATACTGAGCAGTTTTTTTTTTTAGCTTCTCTGCCAAAATTTTGAGTAGGCAGCTTCTGTTTCTAAAATGTTCTACCACACAGTGTTCAGAAGCCCTCAGTCCAACAGGAAGATGAAGGGGAGGAAGGAAAATGAGTGATACCTAAAAAAGCCTCTGTATTACAGCTTCTTCATAAGCTCAGTATGCCCTTCTCTGTATTGGAAGTAGGCAGCATCCCACACTCCGTATCAGTGTCTTTGACAGTTCTTGACTTTAGACCTAAGATAAATGTAGGGCTTTGTAAAGTTCATATTAAACCCCATCAGCATCTCTCTCTTAGGTCGTCTGTATTGAAAGGGCAGTAGTTTTTATTAAAGAGCTAATCAGGATCGAAACAGACACCTCTGGTACATTTAGACATTACCCAGTTTTAGATGGTCAGATTCCTGGACTACAAGGAAAAAAGGGATAATGTTATGCCGAAAGGGTGATAGGAACAAAGGCTAGAATGGATGTGGCTTCTGGAAATAATTTTGTGACTCATACGGCTATTTTGAGTGATTTTTCCACACCTTAGCCAGTTAATACCGAGGCACCCTCACAGACATATCAAAACTACCAATCGCACTGTCAGATGCTCTTTAAATTTACCGTTGTTAAGTGCCTTATCAAGAGCATCACTGAGGCAACGAGTCAACTGAGAGGAAGGAAGTTTGGCAGGGGATTTACTCTCCTGCATGGAGTCACAGGTTACTGATTGTAACTGACACAATGTTTCTGGTTATAATCCATTAGAATCTTAGATTTTATTGCCGACACAAGCACTTAATAAGAAACAGTCCAGAAATGGCTACAGCTTTCTGTTTGTAAAATGAAAATTCTTTAGAGAATATGTTTTCTTCTAGGCAGCTGTGATAGTCTAGTAGAATATCACAGAAAAGGAATAGAACTTGTGACTGAGTGTTTCTGGATTCTCTCACCCTTGATTTCCCAATCAAGAGTAATATTACCTTCCTTTGGAAAGGGCACAGAACTTGGTTTTATTCATAGGTATATGTTTATCTAAAGGTAGTTTTAAAGATTTTATTGACAGAAAAAGGGCTTGTTTTGAAAAAAAAAAAAAATTATATCTGTCAGGTGTCTTCCCCAAAAAGACTAAGTGCCTTTTCTGTTCTGACTCTTAGAAGTATTTACTCTGTTGGATTGAATCTTAGTGTCCTGGATATTAAGTACTGAGCATTACACATGGCTTGAAATCCTTTCATTGAGAGAGCAAGAGACTGAATGTAAGATACTTGACTTATTTAGAGATGTGATGTTACCAGAAGTTTACAATTGCATCTGGGTAGTATGCTTCTAAGGAAAATGTAACCTTGTGGGAACTCAGTGTTGGTTAGGAAATATTTATTAAAATAAGTATATTAAGTAAATATTCATTTACCAGTTTAACTAAGAGAAAATGTTACACCCTGGGGCAACAGTGGTGCTGTTAGCAGTCCTGACTACTTTAATGCAACGTAAAACTGCGCCCTGCATTCTAATTGTAAAAGAATCCATGATATTTTTGTCGACAGACTGGGACTGGGAATCTTAGTCAGGTCCACATTCTAATAAAGTAATTTTTCCCACCCAAATTTTATCAATTCTCAAGCAGGTAAGCATGAGCAGATAACCGTAAGAAGCCCTCCAGTTTTATTGGTGCTGTTTCCTATCTCTCTAAGGGACATTTCTTTTTACTTCTTTGCTCAGGACTGGTACAGCTGAAAGTATATTTTTTTCCCTTCATTCTTAAGTCTAGATTTTGAATGGAGTTTCTCTGAGACACTTTTTGTAGTGAAACCGTATTCCCTACAAACATTGAAGGCATAAATAAACATCTCCGTGAACAAAAGATTGCGTGTGGATGTAATTTTTTAATGTTTAAATGATTTTGTTCTAAAAATTCCAAACATACCGCAAGCAAAAAACCAGTATATTGTTGTATACTTAAAAGGCCTCTCTGTAGCAACTGGATAGTACAGTTTACACCATGAGATGCTATGAATTTTCTGTCTTGTAAACTATGTTCAACTCCAGTTAGGAGTTCCTTTAATAGGGTTGACACTGTATTGCATTTAGCCAAGTATACAGGAACACATTGGGAAAATGCTGTAAACTGACTTCTTGCTAACCTCCACTCAAAGACTTTATTAAATCTGTAAAGCTTGGCAGAAAAGGCTGGAAAGAAAGAAAGAAACAGTGAAAATCGCAGTGCAAAGATATTTTTACAGAATGAACACACAGTTAATGATAATGAGATTGTTTATAAATGAAAAGCTGTAGTAATTTTGCTTTATTTGATAAATATACAGTCAGTCTGAAATGAGTTAGTTTCAGATGATAGGTGTGTTTGAAGCCCAGAATAGTGACCTAGATACTTAAATACCTTCTCCCAGAATAAATTAATGTCTTGCATGGCTTTACCTGTGAAGAGTTTGACCAAAAAAAGAAAAGGATTTTTGGTTAAAATTATTGTGGAAGCAGTTTATTCACTCTTGGCTGACAGTGGTGAGATTTAGATTATGTTATGATAAATTACATAATAAATAAAGTGATTAAAATTTGCAGACATCTTTCTTTGAATGTTATTTGTTCATCTCAGGGGGCAATTTGGGAGAAGTTGTTCCAGCAGATTGTTGGATAGAGTGTCTGCTCTCAAAATGCCAGGTGGGCTCTGCTAATTTGTTGACACCGGTGATTTATTACCTTTCTGGGGGTGGAAGTAGAGATACTCCTCGGAGCGCTGCTTCAGCAGGAAGAAAGTGTGAAAGCATCTATGCTTGCAAATCAAACTTAAGGTAAAAATAGCAGCTGAACTAAGCAGCTTGAGGAGGCTTAGTGTAAGACTTCATTTCATTTTATATGTAATTACTCCTGTTAGTAAAGCAGGTTTAAAAAAAATAAAGCCATCTCAGGTTATCTTCAAACCGCCTACTGTTGCAGTGACTGTGTTCGATTTTTCTGTGAATTGTTTGACGTTTGTGCGGTTTCGTCGTGTGCCGTGAATATCCTAGAAGCAATCCTTGACAGCAGCGGGCTCCCTGGGAGAGGCGCTTTCCCTTTTGCGTAGCAGGAGAAAGGACTGCGCGCGTCTCCGGGGCGTCCTCGCGGGGAGGCAGCTCCCAAGGGCACCCCGAGCGCCGGGTCCCCGCGGGCGCGCAGCAAGGGGCAGCGTCACGGCGGCCTCGCTGCTGGCGGAGCCAATGGCTCCCGGGAGGGACCAGGAGCCTCGGGGCATTTGAGAATAAGTTGGCATCAGATCCCAGAAAGGGGTTACTGTCAGTAATTGAAGGACTCTAATTCAGTTGACTTGTGTGTGTTTGGGAGAATGGAAGGAATTCAAAAGAGGAGAGCAAGTTCTAAGGTCCTTCCCTTCTATTCATTTCTTTGCTAACTGTTTAGCAAGTCTGCAATGCAATTATGGCTCGGAAGATCAAAACAGATTTCTTAAATTCCACACAAATGTTTTGGCAGCGGCTGCGGATCACAGCATTCCTTTATGCGTGTGGTGCCCGGGGCTAGCTTAGCGCTCTGTCCTATTTTTATTTTACCCTTTCTTAACCTGAAAGAAAATAGTGTTAAAAAAAAAAAAAAATACCTTTCTGAAGTTGGACATAAGGGATGGGTATTTTAGTAGTGCGATCATGAGTCCGTAGCGCTGGAACATATCTGAGATGTCTCAGGCTTTAAGTCCTGTGCTTTTTATCTCAGTTCAGCACGGTATCCTACCCACTCACAGACTCTGCTACCACTTGCGCAGTGGAAGGGGTTGATAAATTATCTAGATGATGGTTGGATAAATTAGTATAATCTCTGCACTCTGTTTGAGTGGCACACGGCTGTAAAAGGCAAGCTGACTGCTCACCGCAATTCCCTGTGTGAATTAAAGGCATGACTAAAACTAGTGACAAAGTACAAGGATGTACTGGTATCTAGGCCTGTTACGTCCCTTTGGCTTTTGTCTGTTACTTGGATTTTCTATCCAAAGTTTGAAAAGGGGAAGTAGGTACAAAAGAAAGTACTGAAGTTGTGCTCTCTCTTCTTCCTGGTAGTTGAAGCATTAAGTGCTTTAAACTGCTAGTAGTTTTGACTGATATAATCTGGTTTTGAATTATTAACTTGAGAAATAAAACCAGCCCTAATGAGCAGGATCCTTATGGGTCCCTCACAGTCCAATATGGAAAGAGCAGCATTAGGATTATTTCTCTATACTTGACACGTCTCTTCTTTTCTTTACAATGTCAAACTGTACTTGAAAAGGGGAGGGGAAGGGAGCAAAAGCAGAGCAGCAATAGCAGCACAGTAGCAAGCTGGCTTGGCCGGCCATGGACAGAGTAAATCAAGTCTTTACCTGCCGTGACTGATGCTTTCCCAAAACCTCCGTCTACTGAATATGCCATCTTTTCCGTTCCAGGTTACGCTGCTTTTTCCCAAAAGGAGGCAAGTGGCGCCGTGGCCTCTGGGGCCGGCTCCGCGGCGGGGCTGTCGGGGCCTCGGCCCCTGCTGCCGGGGCAGCTCTCCGGCCTCCGCCGGCCTTCGCGCCCTGCGGCGCTCCGCGGGTCGCGGCTGCCTCCCCTAGCCACGCAGGCCTTCCCCCCGCTCCCCCTCTCTTTGCATATAATGAATACCACAGTGTGTTAAATATATGTACATCAAAGAGGCAAAAATAAACTAAATAAGAAAGCAGTGGCTCTGCGGCCTAGGGCCTCCGAGGCTAATGCATTGCCCCTAAGGGTCATCAAGAAAGTGACTGGGAGGAGCATCCCGAGCTACCGAGAGACTGCATGGGAATGCCTGAAAACAACTAAACGGAGCAAAATCCTGCAGGGCCCTGTACTTCACCTGAGGAAATGACGTTTCAAGGCATCCCGCAAAGTTGCAGTGGTGCGAGATTACTGTTAGTAAATGTATTCCAGTGTGAGAATACAAATGATGCTGAGTGGCAAGGAACTCAAAGCACTTGATGCGTAACAGGGCTGGACAAGCTGAGGAGTATATTGAGTATATATTGAGTATATATTGAGTATAGCTAATAATTTTTTTAAAAAATCAGGCCTGCTTGCCTTTTTATTTTCATAGATGGCATTTATTTACATAAGCTAGCAAGTTTGATTTGATGCCTTCCAGGAGGGCTTTAAACACTAATAGCTGTAGCAGAAATTGTCCTTGGAGAATTCTAGATGAGGCAGAGAAACAAAAGCCCAACGCTGGGAATTCTCTTTGGACATATTTTGGAGTTTCCTTTTTAAGTCTTTACAGAAAAAAAAAAAAAAAAAAAGACTTGGACAAATGAATAGAGAAAAATACAGAAAAAAATCTCTTTAAAATCATGTATTCTTTCTTTTTTAATATATTAAAACAGTAAAAATTGTACAGGTCTATGTAAATACACAGCTGCATTTTTATTAGTACAAGAAAGTTGAGCTTTCTTAAGAGGAGTGATACAAATATTTTGACTGTTTACTATTTACTAACTTAAAATTGTCACAGAGGACTTGTTAAATAAATTTTAAAGTGAATTGTTCTACTGAGGAAAAATAATTTATTCATATTAGAAAAAATGTTAGAAAAAAATAGAAAAAATATTAATTTTGCTAAATGTCATACCATTTTGTCAACTGCTTACAATGTAGCTTAATTTTGTCTAGATATGTAAATTTCTATACTGCTAATACCACAAGTAATTGCAAAATATTAAACTCCTGCTTATAGTCTGAATAAGTTAAGCAAACACTACAATATAAAATAGTGAGAGCTAAGGAGGAAGGAACAGGTGAAGGCAACAATGTTTTGGTAAAGTCTATGAATTGATCTTGAGAATTCTTTATTGCCTTGTTAACATTGTGGGCTGGTGGAGGGAGATGTGAAGAACAGATACGAGCGGAAGGCAGCTGTACAAAATGGAATTCTTGTCTTAAAAATTAATTTGAAGAAGCAGTAAAATGGTGTCTGGCCACAACAGAAAGGGGACACTGCTCCAGGACGGCTGATGATACCACACACAACACGTGGCAGCAAAACACATCCAGTTGCTCCTTGCCCAGCCCTATGGTCTCCTTGCAGTCGATCACAGCAACGTGTTGATGCTGGAGGTTGCACAGAAGGGCACGTGAGCATCAAAGAAAGCACCTCTGCCTTGAGAAACCCTGAACTATTCTGCGCGCTTGGCAGCGCTGACACAAATCTGAGTGCTACAGCTGACTGCTATGCAGACTTCACTAATGGCTTAACTTCCTGGGAGAACAAAACCAGAAGAAAGTACACAGATGCATCTACTTACATGGATTATTTAATTAGCTGAAAGTTTGAGTGGAAACTGATTTCTTTCCATTTTCTCTTGAATCAGATTACAGAATTACAAATATTTATTTTAATGTTGATCTACTTTATTGATCTAAAGCGTAGTTGGATTTTTGTTTCAATTGTCTGGCATACAGTAACTCTTCCAATGGTCTTTGAACCTACTTAAAAAAAAAAAAAAGAATTGGCCTATATACATATTTGGATATATCTGTATAAATTTGCATACAGATATACATCTGTAGTTTGCTAAGCACATTGTATTCTGAATTCCTGTTATTTTCTGAACATAGTAAATAAAAGTGAACCCTCAAGATACAATAACTACCATGATAAGTATTTTTAATTCCATTGTCAGGAAAAGCATTTCAAGATTTAAATTATGTTGCACAAAAAAGAGAATGTTATGTCTAATTGTGCCCCTGCATCTTTTAACATTTTAATTGGGACTAACAAATGCTCTAGCATAATATGTTTTATATTGCTCATTAATTTTTCATGGTGAATGATAAATATACTTAATTATTCCCTTTCAAAGAATTTAGAAGGCTGGATTAGTTAATTTGATACCTTCTGATATTGTCCTTTCTCAATGAAAGTTTATGTGAAAGTTTATCTTTATTTTTTTTTTCTCTCCACAAGTGCCTCAGGCTAACAAAAGACAGCTCTGACGTCTTCCCTCTGACCTTGCAGCTGTTATATTTTTAGCCCACTGCAGATACATCATCACTCATTCATTATTCAGGCGTTATTGGACAGCAGTGAATAGAAAGAATCCTGTGAATTCCTATTTGGGAAATGGTATGATTGATAATTGGAAAGGATTATTTTTTATCCCTGATCTCATCTCTCTCAGCACTTCTTGGTTCTTCTTCCTAACTAACTTCATTCAGTCCCTCTGTAACACGGAGAGTCTTCTTGCGTCCCGGGCATAGTCAGATCTCGCTTCTGAAAGCTGCCCCCAGCAACCAGGGCAAGAAGCCAGGGTCTCGCTTGCTGGCAGGCAGTGTGACTCCCAGCTCCCGGCAGGATGTGCAGCGTGCGCGAGAGGCTGTGACAGTCGGCGGGACAGCGAGTGAATTTATGGCACAGGTCAGGAAGTAGCAGCGCAATGAGAGCTCCTGGCCGGGCTTTCAGCACAAACACAAATTCAGGAAAGCTGGCAGAACAGGAGAGCTCATCCTTTGTGATAGAAAGCGTGAGGATATAGAAAATGAAGGATACGAAGCCCAGCTAAAATTTTCAGCAGTTCACTGAGAGCCAGTTCTTTCCATGACATGTGACAGTAGATGGACCTCAGCACATGAATTTCTCTGTTGTATGAAGCAAATTCTTTTTAGGGATCCCCCTTTTTCAAATCCCTCCCCGTTAGATCCAAGTCTCCCAACAAGTCTCTCCTTCATGAGGTCCTTTCTCTACCTTGTCATCTTCAGCCCTGAATTCTCATCATTGCTCTTCATGCTCACTAGTTCCTTAATTTTGTTAGCTCCTAGTTCTTCTTTTCTCAGTCTCTATTTTCCCAGTAGGATCTTTTAAAATGATATCTATATCCTAAATGTATCTGAGCCTCTAATCTTTTTCAGAGGCTTTTTGTAATTTTTTTTTTCTTTTTTGATGGGGACACACAGATGGTGTGTTTTTGTTTGGGGCAAATGGGTGAGGGAAGGCAGGGCATGTTTGGACATTGCTTCTCTTCCAGCTACTAGAGCTGCCACTTGCTGTCATTTGGCTTCCTGCTTCTTTTGACAGAGTCTAAGGCAGCAGCTATGGCTGAGGCTTTATGGGCATTCACGTATGACAGACACCCTCAGACTTCAGAATCTATAACTGACAATATAAGAAATTATTTTATCTTTACTGGAAATCTGTCATTCTTCTTAAACCACGGGCCACTGATTCATATGATTAAATGGGTATGTCATCTCTCATTTTCAAATAGGGTATTTTTAGATCATAAAAGAAAACATGAGCCAAATTCACGGTTAAGGACTACAAAGAAGGCAGAACAAAAGGTACATTATCTTTTTTTTTTTTTTTTTTTCTTAACCAGTATCAGGAGCTGACTGATAATTTAAAAATCCTTACACTGGTGAGAATGCGTTACCCTGCTGGGCCCTTGCTCAGCTGCCTGGGCCAGAAAGAGGGCACGTGACTGCGCAGCGTCCTGGCTTCAGCTGAACCGCCACCAGCAGGTTCAGCGGGTCCCTCCCCAGCCCTGTTTTTTGGTCCCCTAGAAGCCTGACCAATCCAAGATAACCCTGCGTCTGCTAGTGGCCACAAGTAATTCCTTAAGGTCCAGTTCCACAGTTCTTTACGCTGCTCTGTAACGGGGGCCATCACAGCCCCCCAAACATTCCCCAGTCGCACAGTGCCAGCCTCACCCTTATGCTGGCACAGGCACTCCAAGGGCGCACGGAGTTTAACCAGCCAAGGAGCAACCTAGCTAGCTAAATAAATAAACACACAAGGGAAAGCTGGCTGGATCCGTGCTGGGGGCCGGCTCGCAGGGCACTCGTGAGAGTGCCAGCGAAAGGGAAAGGGCTGGAGTCCAAGGCAATTTGCGTGCTCAGATTGCGTCTTCGTGAGGAGAAAGGCTGTTTGTAACCCAAGTAGACTAAAAGCGTGAAGGAGCACTGCGGTGAAACTTTTATGTGCCAAAGCCAAGCATACTGTAGCAGAAGCCTTGACCTAGGAACCAAAGTGAAAAAGTGTTTTTTCACTGAACTTTAATCTTACTTTAGCTCTTAATGAAGACAAGGTGGGCTACAAACTTGCTGCGTGCTGCGCTCATGGCTTTCTGAGGCCGGTTTGCAGTCAGGCCACGGCACCGTCTTCCCTCTTCAGGATGCGCCTCCCGTCGGCCCGGACGAGCGGGAAGCTCAGGCTAATCCCAGGAGTCGCAGTGAAGACAAATCCCCCCAGCTTCTCCTTGCCGGTCCCCGGGATTTATTTTACAGCGGTGGAAAGCGCTGGGCAACTAAACACGGATGTGGAATTTAGCGAGCACCGCCCCACCGGCCAAACCGCTGCCGCCACCTCACCGCCCCCCGGCGGCCGTTACCCGCCTCCCCCGGCCGT
>VZSV01000004.1:10094123-10113970 GCA_013398735.1 Nothocercus julius
TTTCTCTTCTCCCTCTCCTTAAGATGCTTTGAGGGCATTGCTTAGTTCTGAAGATGAGATTCAAAATGTTATCAACTGTAACTTTAAGCATTTGAAAAAAAAATTATTATGGAAAACTAAGAGTGTTTTCACAGTGAACTGTGGGGAAGTATTAGGTAAGCAGTTCATTTCCACAGTTAAAGTGGTGCAAGTCTGAGATGCTCATACCCTGCATAGCTGTCAGCAGCAGTTTTTGTGTGTGGACAAGTGAGATTACAGAATGGAAAAATAGGAGTTGTCATCTAAATTAGTTTCATCATCCTGCTCATCCTGTGGTTACCAGAAAAAGAGAGGTGACAAGAAATCTGTTGTTACAAGCTGGAGGATAGATGAGGACCGGGCCTTTCAGGATCAGCCTACCTATAGCTCTCCTTTTAAACCTCTCAGCAGCTTAAGACAAAGTAAATTGATGATTCTGTGACTGTCACTGCCTCCTGATGTCTCTGTATCTCCTTTACAACTTGTATTCCTATGATCACAAAAGTGAGTTGCCTAGGATGCTTCTCTGCCTGAGGACCGGTTACTTTTTGGCTAGCTCAGCTGCTGAACTGGCTCATCATATAATTACAAAAGTGTCAGTGCTGGTGCCAAGGAGTTATGGAGGAGGCCATTATCAGAGGTTCTGATTTAACCCTCTTAAAATGTCATGAAACAGCATCTGGGTTGCTAGGGGTGGAGCCAGCAGAAATATGAAACCTGACTTTTGACTGGTAAAACTTTTTTGGAGAATGTTTTCTTTCTTTCCATACTTTTCCAGTACTTTAAATTCACACAGATTAAGACTTGGAAAAACATGAGTTTTTTTTTCTTTCTCACCTGCATTTCATGATTAAAAAATCATCATGAAAATTTGGTATCTACATTTGAAATAGAAGTGGTAACTTTTTTTTTTTTTTTTTTTTCCCCTTCCAGTTACCACTTTTAAATAACTGGAAGAAGTAAATTCACATTAACAGTTTTATGCAGAATTTCACCGATCTAATCAATCAGGGAAATGTGAGGGAAAATTTGTATCTATCTAACACTTGGTTTAGTATTGAAAAAATAATATACAAAAAGAAAGCTTTTTGTCAGGTAAAAGATGAGAATATGAATGATTTGTACTAAAATTACTTGCAGATGCATTATGCTTCTGCTTAGCAAAAGAAGAATGAAATGAATTTTAAATGCTACACTAAGAAAGTCAAGGTGCTGATGCGGGGCAGGGAACCCCACAAGGTGCAGGAAATTTCTTGCTGCATTAAAACATAGATACAAATCCAGCCTGTTTCCAGCAATGTGGAAAAGCTGCACAAACCAAGAAAGTTGTTTTCCAAAGACTTATATGCATATAGAGCTCTATCTCTTTGCAAAATGAGGGTCTGTCTGACGTAAGCTGCATATAACTTGCTGTTACATGGAAAAGTCAGGCTGAATATCTTTTTGCCATAAATTATTGGAAGTCTTGTATGCTGTTTGTACAAATTGCATGTATAAAAATGAAGTGCAAGTCAGCCTTTTAGAGCAGTCCCTTAGAATTTTTAAGAAGAAATTCTGTACTGAGGCAGTTAAGAAATAACCCAGTGAATGTTCATTTAGATGCATATTTCAATTATTTTTAAGTATTAAATCATGTTGTCTTGGTAATAGATGTTTAGCAATGTATTAGTGTTTTCAGTTTTTATACTTCAGCTGTTTCTTTAGTGGAGTTTAAACATGATAACTATGTGGCTGTTATGTGCTCTCTTCTGACTCTTACTTGCGATGATATAACACCCTAAAGTACTGATAACTTTATATAGACTAAACTGTGTTCAGATAACCTTTTAATATGTGTAGTTTAGCATTTCCTGTGCATCAATAGCAATTCTTGGTAGTGGACTGCTCTGTTTTCACCGATCACTTGCTTTGCTAAACTATGTTTTGAATTTTAACTGCCAGCTGATGGCATTTACACACGCAGCAGTGATTTCCTCTTCTCTTTAGTCACAAGGGATTTTTTTCCCCAGATTAGTTTAGATTGGTGCATGGCGTAATGCAGAAGGGCCTCAATCATGCTTTATTATGGAAGAAAAAAAAAGATAAAGAAAGGTAGAAACTTCTGGTAGAGTTTTCAAGAGCATGCAAACATACTGCAAGCTTTAGAGAAAGCTTCAGAATAGCGTACCTGGAATAATTCTGCAATAATGATGATGCTTTTAAGTAAAAAATCTTTAATTAAAAAGGAAGTACCATGTTGAAACCAGAATTACGTGTTGCGGCAAGATCCTCCAATAAGCGCAGTAATTTGGAGGAGCTTATTGGGTAATCACTTTGGTAAGGTGCTGCTTGTTTCAAAAGCTACCATAGCCTGAGGAACGGCATGACTAGAAACTCAAAGTCTCTGCATTGAAATACAATATCAATACCTGTAAAGCGTTTTAAGAATTTCATTAATCTGAAATTGGATTTAGCTGCAGAGAAAGATTAACACTGAAGTTAGTCCTCCCAATTATTAATTCCAGTGAGGAAAGAAGTAATGAATAGCAAATATGGTCATAGATAGTGTCTAGCTGGAAAAACAGATCTGAAACTGAAAAAAGAAAAAAAATCCATGTGTCTGCTTTCAGAAGAGAATTCAGTTAAAAGCTACTGTATGTATTTGGCCTTTTTTCCCCCTCTGTTGGTGTGACTTATGGATGGGGAAGAAGGCTCTGTATGGATGAAAAAAACAGAAAAGTGGATAAATTCATATTTACCACATGTAGGCTATTTATTAGCTTCATAATTTACTGTCTAGGGAGTACCCTTCAAGTCCATCTGTCAGATCAGTGAACCGAAGGGCCATAACTCTGCTTATGAGAAGTGACTTTTCACTTACCTTTATTGGTATTACCACAGCAGCTGATGATATAATGTCTTAAAAAGTGCTGTCCTAATGGAAAGTTTGTGAAATAGCAGTAATTGGTCTGTATTTGATTGCATGAGTTTAGTGAGGTCAGTGAATTTGACCTCACTGAAGTAAAGTAACTTTCCATTATGCTATAGGTTTGCATCCCTTTCTTGCAGCCAAATACACTGTTTTAGTATGTATTACACTGATACCTGACTGTGTCTGTCTCATGCTTTCTAACTGTCCTGCCAAAGGGAGAGCTAAATGGGTTATAGTGCATGGCATAGTGTAGGAAATATAGCACAAGCTTAGACTGCAAGAGCGGCGTGGTTGTGATAGAGTTTATTTTTCCTTCCACTGTATACTGCTTTTTTTTTTTTTTTTCTGTACCAGAACCTAACCAGCACTTATGTCAGAATGCTTCTAAGCAAATTCTGTGCCCTAAGAAATTGGGCTAGAAACTTCTGAACTTTTCAAAATGTGAATAAAGCTTTTAAAGGACAAAACATTGAGTTTGAAGTTGAAATTTAATTTTTCAATCAACTGAATTTGTCCAGCAGTTCTTATGGCTAACAAATCTTGTTCTACATACCAATGTTCTAAATTAATAAAACACTAACTCTTTAACTGGAAAAATATTGATTATTCTATGTCTGATGTCTAACCGTAAATTTGGAATATGCTGTATTCTAATAAAGCTATTTTCTGACAAAATACATTCAAATGAATTCATGATATTGCTGCAGATATTCAGAAAAAAAGTACCTCGGGAGAGTCCTAGCTTCTCAATACAACCAGTAGTTGAGCTGCTCTTATATTTGCAACTTTTGTCTCCTGTCAGTAGGAGCAGGAAGGAACTGAAAAATGTTGACTTCCTGCCTTGCTGCATACGTAGGATGTACTGCAGGGGAGCCACGAAAGAGCTCGGTCAGTCAGTTCTTGCACTTGATTAGATTTATGTCATTAATTTAGTGCTCACAGGAATGCATTAGTCTTGCTTCAAGTCAGTTGATAGCAACCCTGACCATTTGGACAAACTTAAATTTGCTGCAAAGTTATAGTAACATGAAATATGCTCTCTGACCTGAAAAGGATACTTGATGAAAGCTGCGATTTCCATTAGTTGTAAGCCCATTGCTGTGCTTAACAAAGATATCTTCACTGCTTATTTTGAGGGCTTTATAAAGTTAAAACATGACTTGTTTGAACTCTGGGCCATAGTTTTAGTGAATGTGACTCATACATTGGTAATTCTGCATGTAAATTTAAGGTTGTCCTGAATCCAGTTGTGTTGAAACTAAGTTACCAGTTAAAGATGATTAAACGGCTGATTGTCTAAAGTAGTACCTTGAATGGGCAAGCAAATCTTTGGTTGTCTCTGGTCCCAGTGCTTTGAGAGTTTTGTATTTTTGTATTTCTTTTTCTTTATAATTTTTCACAGTAGTTGATATTAGGAGTTGCTGAATCCAGCGGTGTGAGGCTGCTACAGCTCTGTGTTCCCAGTAGTCACACTTGCCTGCAGTACATGGACACATATATATTGATATGGTTGGCCACACAGATCAACCCAGAAAGCAGGGCACTTGCACAGATACCACAAGCAGCCTGATCTTGTTCTCCTTGCCGGCTGATCAGGATAAAAGCCTATTAGTAAAAGTGTATACAATGTAGATCCCCTTAATAACTGGCTTTAACTCAGTCTGTCCAATGCATAGCCTTTAGATCCATTGGTCCCCCAGGTTGCTGGCCCTCACACGTACAAACTTGCAAGACTTGGGGCCCCACTCCCCTTGCAGTTATTGGGCCGACTTGAACATACAGACCGGTTGTGGATTTCCTGTAGCTGCCACTAGACACTCTGTAGTCACTGGCCACGGTGTAGCTTGGTCTGCCAAATGCTTCTTGTCTTCAAGTCTTTTTGATAGCTGGTCTAGACCTGAAGTGTTTAGTCAGCTCTCCAATGCCAGTCTGTCAGTGGTAGCTGGTTTGCACCCCCTGATCTTTCTCATAGCTGACTCTCAGCCCCCCAGTCAGTCTGGTAGTTTGTTTGGACCTCCTTAATCTTAGCAGGACTTCTGATCTCTGCGGAGTCTTGTCTAGACTTACAGCCTGTCTGATACCTGGTTGTGAAGCCTTTTATCCTACTTACTGGCTAGTCTGGTTTGATATTTGCTAGTGATCACCTATGTCAACATATAGGCCCATATGCATTATGAACACGCACAGGTCTCTCCAGTTGCTGGCCCAACAGTCTCTTGGGCCCATATCATCCACGGTTCCCTTTCCAGAGGGTGGGACTTGCGCCTCCATACACACCAATGCATGCAGAGCACTCCTTCACTCAGGAAATTAAAAATGAGTTTAATAAGGAGACCATACTGAGGAGGCTGATTGTACTGACCAGCTGCCTGTCACACATGACCACTTTTTATCCCCTTCTTCCTCTATTTTCCTATGCTTGTTTGTGCCCAGTTCACTTTGGCCCTTCCCCTCGATATTCTTACTGTGATCCTTCCCCAAACCCCTTACTTTAAGTTTCATGTGGTCTTAAAATACTCTTTCCTCCAAGACCCATAATGAGCTGTGCACACCCTGTCAGCCTCTACTGTTGACTCACCTGGACAAATTGCTCTCCCGTGGGAGGGCTGCAAGGAGCCTGGTCACTGAGTGCCACAGGCCCTGATTAGGGTGCTGGATACCTTCCACCTGCTGCCCTTCCTTTCTTTTCCTTTTGTGTTTATGGAGATCAGCCTTTAATCACATAACCTAATATTAAGGAACAAAATACACGCCCTAGTGCTGAAGGTGACAATTCCTGCCTGACTGGTACACTTTTCAGTAACTGCTCTGTTTTGATGAAGAGAGAATGCATCACATGGGCTTTGTAAATCTCTTGTGACATTATGTCTTCTAAGATTTTCTCAGGTTTATCCTACTAGCTTTCAAGTAAAAAATATTTCAGTGAATGACTTTTAAAATTATGTTATTGTGAATAACAGTAAGAAAATGGCATCTGTTGATTCTAGTCTGTTATTCTTTTCCATGCAAAAGCCTTATGGAAAGTTGTAGCATACGCTCATTTGACAGAGACTTTGATTTGCAGGAAAAAGTATTAGTCCAGCATTAGGTAAATTACCTGCTAGTGTTTTACAGGTGTATGTTAACACAGTAACAGTTTTTGTTTGAAACAAAGGGGATTTATGAACCAAATCCAAGGCTGACAACCCTGCCATATTGCTAAATGGGATATGGGAAAGTAGAAAAAGCTGAGAAATCACTTATTTCAGCATTAATTTGAACTTACCTGCTCACCAGCCTAGTTTGGATAAGATAGTAGCTTATGGCAGCTAAGAAAAATACAACTGTCATGAGAGCTGGAAGAGAAAACTCCATTTAATAAATAATCTTCCAAAGTAGAAGATCCTTTTTGAGACACAGTCTATTAATTTGCACTAAAACTAGTGAGAGATGGTTACTTCAAAAAGGTATATAGAATGGAGGTTGGAAGATTGTTCTTCAGATAAGTGGAGGTTCTTCATGTGCCTTGAGATTCTTCAGAAACTTCAAAACCCACAAAAAATAATGTAAAAAGAGAATCTGGCAGAGAGAACTTGTGGTTTATAACATTCATTTTTCCCAGAGATGCAAATATGGCAATCAAAATTCACTTTACCTTTTTTGCTAAGTGGATATTTATTTGTAGAGACCTAAATGGATATTTATTTGTAGAGATTAATTTATAGATTATATCACAAGATAGAAATATCTTAAAAATACTTTTGTTTATGTGTGTATCTACAGCATATGTATGTACCAGATAGTATCTGCCAGAGGTCTGCACCCACCCAACACTTAATGATGTTTTCTGAAATGTCTTTTGTTCTTATTAGGTCATTTTCCTCAAATGCCAGTCTAAGAAAAGAAGAAATTATACAGTTTACCATTTCTGATCCTACATTAATCTATGAAATCTGGTGCTCACAAAATATTAGCTTTTATAAATTTCATCTGACATTACCAAGATGGTGCTTATTGTTTGATTTCAAACATGTAGCTTCCAATACAGTTTTCTGTGCTGTCCTTGAATATTCCGTTACTGAAATTCTGTGTGTTTTTCCTTCTTGCCCATGTCTTCCATTTACAGATACTAACCTTCAAAGGAGAGTTAACACCATTGGCACTATAGGAAGTCACTCGAGTATACCCCTTGCTCTGAATTATTCCATTTCCCCATTTAAGGTTTTAAATCTTGATATTTATTTCCTCACCAGAGCCCTTGAATATGCACTTCTTTTGCTCTTTAAAATATTTCCTCTATTGCTGCTGCATAAAACTTTGTGGTCGACTGGTAAAACCTGCCCTTCCAGTTAGTGTAGCACAAATCAAGATATCATTAGTCTTGTCATTAGTATAGAGGAGGAAGATTCGCCAGATGTGATTATTTCTGTATTGAATTTTGTTATGAAATAGTGGAATTCTTTCTCATTGAAAACTCATTTTCCTTAAAAATTATTTCTGCGGGTTTGTGTGAAATAGAGTTGTGGGTGAAAAGGGACTGTGTTTAAATGGACAGTGTTTCTTTGAAAGTGAAATTTGTCTTCCTCTGAAATGGACATAGGTATTGCAAAGGTGAGACCAAAGAAAGTGTTGCCTTCCCTTTCATTACTTACAGGCTCACACTAAGGAGAGAGCATAGGATGACCCTTGTAAAAATTCCAGCCACTTTGATTTTTTTTTTTTTTTTCTGAAAATGTACAGGATGGAGAGGAGAAGTTAAAGTCAGGTTGGGAACCATTGTTTCCTTAAAATAATTCCTCTTAATTGACACCTAATGCTTCCTCTTTTGTGTATATTTTCAACTAATTTATCCTTGTTTTAATAAATAGTTGATTATCCAGTATAGATAGTCTTCTGCCAGGTAATTAACTATTCCAGTTATGTTTAAACTAGAAAATAATCCATTTAATTTTGCCGTAAAGCTAGTAACATTTATATAGGTTATTTCTGTCTTATTCTGTTAGGTGTAAGAATTTGTCTGTATCTTTCTGGAATTCCTATTGGATGCTGCCCTCTGATGTTTGTGGAATGAACTGCTTTTGGGAAGCTGCTTTTAGGTAGGCTCTGCCGTTAAACAGCTCTTTATTATTTAGTTGGAGACAGGTGAAGCTCATAAGTAATTTGGGCTATTTAGCAAGCTGACAAAGTAAAATACTTTGATTGCTTCACACATGTTATTTTGTGCTTATCCTCAGTTGGATTTTTAACGGGTTAGTCTCAAAGTGTTGTTACAAAGAATAGATTTGCTCTGTTCTATTTTTTCCTTAAATAGACATTTCCAAACCTTGATAAAAAGTCATCTGATTATAATGAAAAATTGTGGATGAGTTACCATTTTTGATAGATAAAACTTTTTGCAAGGTAACACCTGTGATGTAACCTAAAATAAAAACTGGCAGGTATGCTTACTAGTTTTTTTTTTTTTAATTGAAGATTCTTTATTTTATAAGATTTCATGAAAGTATTGCATCCCAAAGTGCTGAAATAACTGTTCTCAAATGTGCTTTAAGAATGAATGTGCTACAATGCATTAAGATATATAATGTGTCCTTAAAGATGCATCTTTAACAAGAAATTTAAATATTTCATGTAGTTGTCCATATGCATTAGGTTGTTCAGATTATGGTAGCAGTTTGCCAGAAATGCAAGAAGGTTTAAACTATGTATGTTCCATAAACAGTACAGTCTGTAATCTGTCTATATTAAACTATACCATGATACTTTTCAGAAGAATTAACAGTGGGTGTATATTCAACACATATATGCAATTCCCAGAATGCTTCAGGGCCTGGCTTGCACCATGTTTGTTTTAAAGTATGTATTTTGGTTCACATGTCAAAGAGAATGTTTTTTAATGTGTTTCCTAAACTGGCGGGACTATCATATTTGTCCTCAGGCACTCAACTTTCCAATCCTGTCATGGCTGCTTGCTCAGTATTGAGCTAGAGGTGCATTTTTGTTTTCTCTCTTCCTTTTTAGTTACCATTTTAGTTTAGTTACAGAGGTTTTTTTTATTATTATTTTTCCCCAGGAAATTGCCTGTTCCACTTCAGTTATCAGAGATTTTTTTTTTTCCTTTTGAAATTAGGAGTCCCACTTTTTTTCTTACTAGCCCATCCATACGCATGGTTTGTATTTCATTCTGTTGGTGCACTTTACAACTTCTCCACTAAGTTCTTCTGGACCAATACATCAGACTACTAGGAATTAGAAATGTGCATATAAAATCTGCCTTTATATTTTGAATCTTTTCATGTTGCTTTTAGATGCTTTTTTTTTTTTAAGAGTCTTCCAAAACACTGGGGAAGAAAAAAACACATGTTGGAAAAAACAGCTGAGGTGGAGAGCAATGGAGAGAAGGGAGCGGAAGGCTCTGGAGTCAGGAGGGAGGAGCGGCGAAAAAAGCAGTTGAGGGTAGATAATTTTGAAGGGAAGTCAAGAGAGTCCTGCGTAGTTAGAAGAGGGTAATGAGGCAGGAGTCCTAGCACAGACACCAGGCTTTCCTGCTGGGGCATGTGAATTGCAAAGGTGAGAAAGCAAAGCAGAGGTAACAAACTCTGCGCACTGCTGCTAGCGGCAGGAGGAGGAAGGAGGGATGAAATGGGAGTGGTGGAAGCTTCACCCAGGAGTTCTAAGTAGTGACCCCTTGGATGGAGGTGGGACTGTGATTTCCAGTTGGGAATAGAAAGCAATATCTGAAGAGAGAGGAGTAGCAGTGAGGCCTGATTATAAAAAAAGGTTATGATAGTTGGTGCTCTGTGCGCAGGGAAGTCAGATGCAACTTAAAATCACTAAAGGATGTTTCTCCACACAACCTGAAATGAAGCACTCCACTGGAGCCTCCCTGCTGCCTTAAGCCTCTGAGGCCTCATCCGTCTCATCCTTTTCTTAGTAGGTGGTTCCCATAGTGAACTGTTGCCTTTGCTTTTTAAGGGCTTCCTGTTCTGTCTGTTCCAGGGATAAAGTTTTCTGTTGTGGGCTTAGGGATCTGGGTCTTACTGTTTCCTCAGGTTCTCAAAATGGAAATGTAATTTGGTTTATTAGTTTTTTTCCTGAAATTTCTTACCTTTCAAAAAGTTGTTTGTTTAAGTGCAAATAAAAAACTGTAAATTCACAACATCCATGAACTCAAAGAACAGAAATTGCATGTGCACTAAGTGACTCTAAAGGCATTATAATATGATCAGATTCTTTTTGGTATTTGGGCTAGAAATCTTTTGTTTGCAGATGTCACTGGATAAAAAAAAAAAAAAAAGGATAAAATGCAGTCTTTGATTTTTAGTGTTTTAGAGTTATTTTGGCATCATTTTTCTATTGTACCTTTTTTATGGAAAGCCACATATTATGTGTGGTTCAGGAACTTTTCTTTCAGCTATGCATTTTACATAGGTTATTTATCACAGGAGCTTTCAATATCACTGTAGGCTCTCATGACCTCAGGGCTTAATTACTGTAATTCCCTTTTCAGTGGATTAGTGAGGAGGCTAATCTGCTGCTTGCAGCCTGCTCAGAATGCAGGAGGGTAATCAACTGTGGGCCTCAGCTACTACATTCAGGTTGCTTTGCTGCCTTATATCAGCTACTTGTTTCATGGCAGGCTAAATTAACTTTATTTATGTATAAAAGTCTGAATGGCATGCCTTATTATGCCTTTTTTATTATTTTATTAACTATTTCTCTGATTTTGCTGCAGCGTTTCTAGTAGGATTCAGCCTATGGAGTGAATCATCTGAAGACAGATGGGTGGCAGTGACAAGCAGCTCTGAAACTGTCATTATAATAGAAAGTGTACAGAGTGGTCCAGGTGACCGGCCATTAACTTACTGAAATACAAATGGCTTGTGCATTTGAGAAGCATTAGGATACCGTAAACATGTACACAGGACTGTTAAATAAGATCTTTGAGAAACCCTTGTCCTTTTGGACTGGCATCTGGAGGTCAAGTAGGATAGTCTAGGGTTTATTAAATAGCACTGTGTCTATATCCATTATTTGAATCAAGCCCTAGGTGTTTACTTTGAAGTAAACATACTCCATTCCCTATTCCCTGGATTTCCACTGGCCAGGACACAATCTCACATCAGCACTTTCACTTAGGTGTCTTGATCTGAATCCTACCTGAAAGGTCTTTCTGCCATGTGGTGGTGGTTAATGCCTCAAAATTTTATGAAATTCTTTTTTTGTTGTTGTTCCTTTAACAAAAAATGTACCTTCACATAGTATCCTTTGTCATTTTAAAGGAAAATTTGTATCCAGCTTTATCTTTAAACATGTTTTAACAATAATAATAAATTGGGTAGAGATGATGTACTTGAAATCAGGCCTGTTTTTGTTTTGAAGTCTATCTCTTTTGGGCAAGTTTTAAAGAATGGATACTATGTTTGCTGAGCGTTTCTCTATTGTTACTAGCTTAGGGAAAGGCTTCTCTAACTTCAGAGAATTTTGTATTTGTGTAACTTGGAAGACTGTAATTTAATGTTTTCACATACTAGTAGCCCTTTCCCTTTAGTCACATGCAAATAGCTCAAATGTAGAATACTCAATTGCTTTGAAAGTTGACTTGGAGCTGATCTCTATTGAATACATTTTCTGATGACATATCTGTCATCTGTCATATCTGTATTTGACATATCTAGTTTCTGTACAGATTTTCCCTCCATTTTTTTTTGTGTCTCATGGGCGAGGGTGGTGTGTGGTGTGGAATAAGCTTAAACTTAAGCCTACAGATGAAGTGTAATGGTGCAGTTTTGTGTTCTGTGTTCCTTGGCTGATTTAATTAAGATAAAGGATATTTTGTTAGGTTGCATGCTTCAGTAAATAGAGCTTTTGTTTAAACCCATGCTAGGAAAATTGTCAACTGAAAAAAAGTATTTTTTTGTGTTAGATATGATTATATGAAAACACATCCCTCTGAGAAAATGCATCTAGCAGTGGTTGCCTGTGGTGAAAGACTGGAAGAGACTGTTACTATGTTGAGATCAGCCATTATTTTCAGCATCAAACCACTCCAATTTCATATTTTTGCTGAGGACCAATTGCACAAGAGATTCAGAGATGTAGTAAGTACCCAAATCATGTAGCTAATTGATTTGTAGTAAAGCTGGAGTAATATACAACAATGTTTCTGCTAACGTGGGTGTGATAGTGGTAAAAATGCAGAGGTCTAATAAGTTAATACACAGATCTTCTGCAACACTGGGTTGGCGTATTTAGCATTATTTTCCTAACCTTCCTGATTTGTCACCTTGCATCTTTTAATACAAACTTGAAATTCAGAACGGAAACCAGTTGTCTTATTGAGAAGGTAATTGAGAATTATATTCTGCTCTTGAGAATTATCTTCTGTTTAAAACTAGTTTTTGAGACAAAATAAAATCTGTCCTTTTATATCTGTGCCCTTAAAGTATGAGTCAGGCTTATATTGTCTAAGCAACAGGAAACATCCGTCCCTGAACAGGGTAAATGTGATTGTATCTTATTTTAGCAACTTTCAGCTGTGACTATAACATTATGACCAGAGTGACATTGTTAGAAATATACCTATCTGTGATGGGTTTTCGTATCTTTGCACCTGAATTGGCATATTGTGAGTAATTATGGCCAAAGTGGATAAGGTTTTTTTGGTTTGAGAAAGACTTAATTGAAAGCAAGCTAAGAGGAAAAAGTAAAGGTTTTATTTGATGTTTTACTTCTTATTTTTTTAATTTTATCTAACTTGATTTGTTTTCATCCCACTGGTCTGCAGGTATCACTTTCTTCTTAAGCATTTTGAATATTTGACTTTTTTTTTTTTTTGTCACTTGGGAATCAGTTCTGTTTTGGGAGAGAGGAGTTGCTGTGTGTTCAATGATCAATGTGAACTGGAAATGCTTAATTTTTACTGTAGAATTAAAGTCAAGTAATTTTTATGATCTCTTCTTTTTCATGCAGCTTGATGACTTCCCTTATGAAGGAAAAGTAAATTACACATTGTATCCAATAACATTTCCTACTGAGAGTGCAGCAGAATGGAAGAAGCTCTTTAAGCCGTGTGCTTCACAAAGACTATTCTTGCCAGTAAGTTTAATCTGTAACAGGACAGTACGTAAATCTGTTCACCAGTTATCAAGCTCTCTTTGTTAATCTTACTTCTTTATTTTTGATGAAAAATTATTACTCCTAAAAGTAACTTCTGTGACAGCCTCCAGAAACACTCTAAATTTAACCATATTCGTCTATGATAGTAATATACTAGGGAATAAAATTCCTTTCCATGCTTGCTCCATTGCTCAGTATCTTCAGTGAGTGTTTGACCTTTAGTAGGTCTTACTTCTCAGAGGCAAAAGTTATCACACCTCATCTCCTCATTTACTTGGACAGTTTCATGCTTGCACAGGTCTGAAAAATGTCAGAAAAATGGAAAAAAAAATAGTTGGCTATTGTAGCCAGAGTGTTTCATGTAGCTTTTTGTTTGCTGATAGAGCAAAGGCTCTTCAGAAATTGTACTTCAGGCTAGATGAGTTGCAGCAGTGGCAGCCATCTCCCCAAAGCCCTGTCTTGTGTGGCTGCCTCCCACTTCTCCCCTTGTTCAACCAGGGGCCAGGGAAGCAAGGGAGCAATGGGAAGCAGTGAGGGACCTTTTGCTGTCGTTTCACCTGGCCCACAGCCTGCTCCTGTATTATGAAAAGAAGCTCAGTAAAACTGTTTAAAAGTTTGGTTTTAAACTTCTTTCTTTCACAGCTAATCCTCAAAAATGTGGATTCGCTATTGTATGTTGATACTGACATCCTATTTTTGAGACCTGTTGATGATATTTGGTCTTTTCTGAGAAAGTTCAACTCCAGTCAAATTGCGGCAATGGCACCAGAACATGAAGAACCTCGTATCGGGTGGTACAATCGCTTTGCTAGACATCCATTTTATGGAGTCACTGGAATAAATTCTGGAGTCATGTTAATGAATATGACACGAATTAGGAGAAAATATTTCAAGGTATGTATGTTCTTTCCATCAGATTTTCAGTGGTTTTATGTCTTTTAATTCTAGTCATGTTTGAAATTCACACCGAACAATTATTTTCAAAATATTTCTTCTATTTGGAATAAAGCTCTAAAAATAGTTCTGGTCAGACTGGTAGCTAAATTATGTGGTAGCTATATATATAGACTGGTAGCTATATATATATATACCCACACACACATATATATGTTTAATTCCATTCACTATAAACATGAAACACCTGCTTCTTAAGTCTGCTTGTTTCTTTTTTGAATTCTGGAAGATGATGCAACTTGATACAATGTGTTGCTGTAAATTATGTTTGTCAGCAGGTATTTTACTGTTTTCACTTCACACTAGACATCTCAGAAAATAATTTATAAATACTGTACAATAAAATTTAAAAATCTGTGTATATAGTTATGTGACCAGGAGGTGGTGCTAAAACATTTAGTAAGTTACTGTAACTATACTGTTTCTAAATTTTGATCTTTTAAAATGTAACCAGGTGCTTATCAACATACATATCTTACGATTTACTTCATGATACTTCTATACTTCTATATCACTTACTTCTATAGAGAAATAACTTTATAAAATTACTTCTTAAGTAAAGTATGTAGCAACAGAAATAGTGTTTGCTTCACAGATGAGAAGCCTGTCCTATGTGCTAGAAAGAGAAGTACAAAAACAATACTGCAAGATTATGATGGGAGAAAAAGTACTTCTGCCTGTATTTTACGTGTTAAAACAAGCACTGAAAGAGGTTTGATCACAGAAGAATGATTATGTTGTTGTAGTCAAAAGCTATTTGAAGGGGCAGCCGTAAGAAGGACAGCTTTCTTTTCAACTAAGGGAAGTTCCTCACTCCTCTTAATATTCTTGTAATATGTTTTTGCTATGGAAGAATAAAGTGTTGACAGGAACTCGAGAATGGATTCTCTCCCATGAAAATAAATTGTAAAGCTATAATAGTTACAAAATTTAATTTATCTGAGAAAAAACTTTTGTGAATATATCATTAGTGAAATCTTGTATTGTCCAGTTTATTATTTCCTTGTCCTTCTGACTGTAGTGCCTAGGGACTACAGGAAATAGTAGGGAAGGGAGTAGTACTAGGGAAATACTGAAAAGCAGAATACTTGTAAGAGGTAAAAATAGGAGACTGAAAAGTGCATGTATCTTACACCTGTGATAATGTACTTTGGTACTGAGGTATTCTCAGTGATGGTGAACTCTGAAATAAGGATAGTCTCTTATTCATGCTATGAGTTCTGACTGGGCCTCTCTGTACTACTTAAGTCGTCAATTTAATGGAAACTAGGCATTTGCAGTTAAAAACTTATTTAGAAGTTCAAAATGGAATACTGCATCTCTCCCCTGGTAGCTGAGGGCTGCAATGTTTTCCAGGTCCTGAGGATATCAGCTCCATATTCCTGTTGTTTCCAGGCTTTGTTTTTATTATGCAGTGAAATCTGTGAGGTTGATGAACCAAAATCAGCCTTATGGCGGACGAAGTTCTTTATAATTGCTCTTTATTATGGAGACGAACATCTATGATTTATAAGATCTCAGTTGTTTAGCCAGGCTGGTTTACAATTAAAACAAGGCACAAATTTATGCACTTTTCTTGGGGTCCTGCTGGCAAACTTCAGTCTGTTTGTGATGCCAATTTTTTTTTTGGTTATGTGGACCATTGAACTCCTTTCTGTGTTGAGGAAGATTGTGTGCTGTAACTGGCACCAAGAACTGAAACAAAGACATCCTGAATTGCCTGGGAAGCATTCATCTTGCTTCTCATTCTCAAATTGTCCGATATAGACTGTAGTAAGCAGGTCTGGTTGAATAACTGCAGGCTAAATGTTCATGCAATTAAGAAATAGGAACTGATGCTGGAGGTAACCACCCAGTTCTGTGCGAGTATGCCAAATATTCAGTATTATGAAAGGGTACTTGAGAGGCAGAACCAGAGCAAAGCTTCCCAAGAGCATATCAGATGATTCTAAGCTTATTCTGATCTCTGTAGCTAATAAAAACAGAAAATGCAATTTGATAACCCTTTCCCCTGCCCCACTCATTTGAAATGTTAAATATACAGCACTTTTTTTTGCCTTTTACCATTAGTTGTCATCCTCCTAGGGATATACTGTCTTTTGAAGCTTAGATATCTCTTTCCTGGTTCTGTCCATATATACTTCAGGCTCTTATTCTCGTCCATCTTCTGTTGCTTGGACTTCATGCTTGTCTGGGAGTGTGCCTGTGTGGACTGTAGTTATTCCTAAAGCATTTCAGACTAGCAATGCATATAAAGAAATATTACCTCCTCTTTGCTTGATGCATAGGAAAGACACCGTGTTTTGTGTAGCAGTTCTTTTCAGTGTGCAGTTTCATCTTGATTCCTTAAGATTTTTTTTTTGCATTAATTTAGTCCTTTTCCTTCCCTTCCTGTTCCTTCCTTTTTTTTTTTTTTTTTTTTTTTTTTTTTTTCTCCTGCTTTCATCATCATGTACATCTCATTTGGACTCTTATGCAGATTATCTGAAGCACGAAACACAGGTCAGTTGTTTGGATACCTGGTGCTTTGGCATATATTGTTTTTTCTGGTTCAGGTGAAGCATTATGAAATGCCCTTTTTGGATACACTTCTTAATTCAGAACCTGAGCCTATCATCTTGCAGGCCCTTGTAAAGCAAATGATGTGCATAAGACTATGAGCATTAATTTTCAGGTATTTCTATATTACTCGCAAATGTAATACTTGCTGTTTGTTCAAGCTTTGAATTCATTCTCTAGCATGACTGACTTACTGATTTGTCTTTAGACCTTGACTAAGTTTTAACAATTTATGAATTATTATCAATCTTACAGACTGCATGGGAGCCTTCAGTTTCCGTTAATTAGCTCAGAAACATTTACTGCTTTCATGGGGAAAAAAACAAATTCTAGTGAATTCTGTGTTCTACTGTTCTGGTATGAGCCTTGAGAATAAGGGATTATTTTTAGGATTCAGTAAGTGAGAAGACCAGGGGCTGTATGGCTTCCCTAGTGCCTGTCACAGAAGCAAATAAGGCAGGAGAGATGCAGCAGAGACTGCATGAGTGGTCTGCAGTACTGCCAGCTTGGAAGAGCCCGCAATCAAGCCCTTGTGTAGTTCAACATCTGAAGTAGGTTTCTACTGGGACAAATGTTCTTGCTCTCTAATGTCACATAATGACAATTAAGTACTCTAGTTAACAAAGTTTTAACCAGTTTTAAAGGCTGATGAACAAGGATTTGGTTGAAGGATAGTGGAAGGTAATGATATAGCTGCAGCATTGTAGAGCTGTGTTCAGTTCTCCAGCCCAGGAGAGTGATTCTGTACAACACCTTTTGGGAAGTGTTTAAGTGCCAGCTGTGCACTCAGGCTGCAGCTGATGTAGACAAAACTTATACTTACCTGTGAAAATTAAACCTCAAATTCTTTATAGGCATAGGTAGCTCCAGAATTAGAGGGAGGAATTTTTCTTAACCTGTGTTGTAATCAGAACATTAGCAATGGCTGTGCTTCCAGACTTCGGATGTATCCATCATACACTAATAGTATTAGGTTTTGGTAGTCCTAAGCACTTCCATAACATCATAGATCTCTACATTTTTGCATAACTAACTAGTAGGTAGAGCACTTGTCTAAAAAGTGAACATTCTGAATCAAGGCTTTTTCTTCAGTCTGATGGACTTGAATCTTCCTCCATTATAGCATCTCCAGGCTAACATGCATGAGTGTGTTCAGCATCTATCCTCTGTTGTCATAATGATTTGTAAGAGTCAGGAGGAACCAGAAGATGAATAAATAAAATGGACAATTTGACCATGGCTGTAATGCCGTTCTGGGTAATGTGAAACCTGTAGTTCTGCATACCGCTCCAGGACTGAGCTTGTTTTTATCCAGTTATTTATTCAAAATTCAGTGCTCTTAGGCCTGCCAGGTCTCTTAGGCAAACTTCTGAGCCACTTGGCTGTGGTGCCTGGTAGAAGCTGTTCCTCTTTGTCCTGTTCCCTTGCTATTACTATCTTGGTCCTTCTGTTTTGTGTATCTTCTGTGTGTTTTGTTGGAGTGTGAGGGTGCATATAGGCATGTGTGTGTGTATACACATGTAAGTATATATGTATATAAAGAATATAGTGGTAGAGTGTGTGCATTATTCATTGCCTAGTTGAAGATAAGAGTAGAATTGGTAAAGAAGCTTCTAATGGACAGTGTCTGTCCATATTCTAGTTTGAGCAATTTTTAATTAAGCAATTTAAAAATGGGAATGTAAAATGCGGCAGAATGTTTAGGAGGTAGAAAAATTAAACACTTTTTCTATTACATATAGATTATTTTAAACTGGAAGAGACATAGCAGATACCACAGAGATGGTGATTTAAGCAAAATGCTGCAGACCAGTGAGCCTGAACAGGGAACAAATACTTCTAGCAAAATTCACAAAGAAATTTAAGTGTCACTGTATTTGGTGTTACAAGGCTTGAGGCTGTGGACAAGCTCGGAAAGGAATGAACTCCGAGGAAGGAAGGAAAACCCCAAACAAAAACAACTCCAGATAGTGGGCAAAGGAGAAGTTCATGGGTAGGTTTGTTTCTTTAACAGAAGAGACCCAAATTCCGTGAGTTTAGAAGACCTAAGCCATTATGTGTAATTTCTGTGACTGTTGAGAAGTGCTTAAGGCTCTAAGGCTTAAGGCTCTACTTCGAAGGAATGTGGTGAGCCTGCAAGAGCAAATCTTTCTAAAAGGGAGTCCTGTCCTTTACCTGCTGCTCTGCCAATCTTACACTCTTTAAGTTGTTCTCACCCCGGTGTTGGATCCTTCTGTGATCCAATTAGGTTTGATAGCAGAAGAGAGAGGGAAGCTTTCTGCTGAGTTAGTGAGGTAATCAGCTCACAGAGAAATCTGTTAAGGCAAGAACAAGATTGCACCAGGTAACCAGAAGGAAGGGAAGGCAGCTTTCTCTCGTTTGGCCTTAAGGAGGTTTAAAAGTGGCTCAGTCGTCTGTGGAACTGCAGCTGCAGATTCTTTTGATATTGTTGTAAGATTTATTTGAATATTTTTCCTCAACGCTGTATTTTCTAGCAAGAATTAAGAGGGATGTAGTAGTAGGTGTTTTACTTAAAACATGACAGCTGCTCTAGGCCTGACCTCAGGCTTGGCAAGGCAGAAGTCCTCTGGGACATAAATAAGTACAGACTAATTAAAGCAAAACATTATAATAAAACCAAAGTATTCAAGGAAATATCTTAATTTCTTTATGCATATTATGTTCTTACTTAAGGTTCATTCCATTTGAATAACACAGGCCTTTCAGGGTTTGTGCAGCCTGCCTTAATGGCACAAAAGTGCTCACCACTGTGTTTTTCTTTAACTTTCTCTCTAATTTGTTAGGTATCTTCTGGAAACACTGAAGTTATTATGTAGCTGTCAGTATTTTTCATTTTTACTTGAGTATCGTTTGAAGACTTTTTGTGTCATCAGTACTGACTGATTTCTGTTGCACATTCTGTTTAACATCTCGTGAGTTAGATTAGAGTCTTGCACAGGAAGTTATATAACAATATGAGTAATTTCCCTTGTTTGGAGTGATTCTTGTACTGGTTTTATTATACATCAATGTTAATAAATAAATATATTACTCTTACGCAGAGGTTATTGAAATATTAGAATTTCTAATTCTTAAATCTCATAGCACTATTTGTCAAGCAATATTGCTTCTAGACAACTGGCAATGTGATTGCATGCTGCTATCCACTTTATATCTCTCTGGAATATACTCTGCATTTTACGGCTATTAAAACTGCATGGGTTAAATGAAAATTATATGAATTGATGGCTCTAACAATTTAAAATAATATCTTTATGGATTGCTCTGAAGATTTTTTTTTTTTTTTTTT